>JAQFZE010005464.1:0-10275 GCA_034695245.1 Dicyrtomina saundersi
AACCAATGGCGCTTTCTGCGTATATTAGAGGCGGGGTGAACAATGATGTCACAGCTACAGCTAGTTCTTATGCAAGCAGTAGTGCACCCCAAGCTCATTTCAGTAAATGTATTAGTGAGCAGGTATCACCGGGTATTACTCTAAAAGATTTGCAAGAAATCCCAAGAGCTGAGCTTCCAAATACAACGAAAGAAATTCAGGCACAAGCAAGTACGACTGACGAAAACAACGTTCACTTTTAACCAACTACTCTGGTTGATTTTGAAAATTTCAATGACTGTTTTAGTGGGGATCAATTGTTGTCAGCAGTTAATTGCGAACAAGATAACGATTTTGATTTTTTGCATTCTCCGTTTAGCAAGTTTGTTCCAAACGCAACGGATTCAGATGGGTTTCAAAGCGACGCTCATACGTATCAGCCAGGGATGGTAAGCCAAACAATAAAAATTTGGATTCAGATTAAGCTTTCAACATTTTCAAATATTCAGATTACGATTCAGATTAGGGTAAGCTGAATTTATGAACTAAGATTACGATTCCGCTAAGCTAAAAAAAGCTGAAAACATTCGGATTTGGATTAAGCTTTTAGCTACAATATCTGACGCTTTGCGCCAGATTTTGTCCACCGTCTCTGAGCCAGCTTAAAGTAAATGCTAAGCGTATATTGAATGGGCTCTGATTACTGGAAAACAATGTGTGTAATAAGTGTGACACAAAACTTTAAATCATTCGGTGTCCGTCCCAACCCACATTTTGGGGTTTGAATTGCGCGGGTAAAAATCGAAGTAAATTGTGCTAAATTGTAAGGTTTTTGAAATTCCACAACCAAAATTGTGGTAAAAATTTAGAATTCCTATGCTTGCGTAATTTAGGTGAGAGGGCGGGATTATTCTTTTTCTGTGCACAAACACTTTAACGTTTTTTATATTTAATTTAAGTTAATTAGGTACTAATAAATAGTAATTATATTATATTAATTTTAAAATTTTCACAAAACAAGGGTAGGTGCCCTAAAAATATTAAAAAAATTAAAAATTTCAATATTTAAATTTTTATTGTTTATGAATTCAAAATATTTCAAAATAGTTTTTTGTTCAAAATATTCAAAAATCGTGCTTCAGATGCTATTTAAAATATTAAAAAATAGGATTAAAAAACCATTTTAAGGCCTTTTGCATTTTTTAAAAAACATATATTATCAAACGAAACTTATTACGCGCACCATGTTGTTAAGCCATTCTAAGTTTTTTTCGAGGTTCTTTACGTAAACAAATATCTCATGGAAAATCTTGCTAATGGTTTGGCGACTTATGCTAGTAAGTACTCATTAGAATGCGTACTTAAGTATTTAGATTATATCATAAACTTAGATGCCCTTGAAAGTCCTATATCGAGAGCCTTATTTTAAATTTTTGTCGTGATTTGTGAAAATTTTTGAATTTTATGGAAGATTTGTTAATACTTTGTGGCATTTTGAAATTTTTTTCTAAAAATGGGGAAAATTTACAGAAAAAACATGAGAACTTGTTGTGGGTTGAATGTTGAACGCAAGAAAATTCTAAATAAAATGTAGGGAATTCTAAATTGTGCGAACTGCGCCCTTTGCATGATACTGGTATATATACAAGAGCGTAGCAAAAGTAGCAATAAATGAAAAAATTAATGTTCCGCAAAAAGTTCTAAAAGCCATAAAAATACAGCTTACGGATTCAGCTTCTTGTGAACATTAGGATTTGGATTTAGATTACGCTTACTAAATTTTTGCTTTTTAGATTCCGATTAGGATTTGGCTCAACAACAAATTCAGCTCAATTCAGCTTTCAGATTCGGATTAAGCTTAAGCTTACCATCCTTGGTATCAGCAAGACTAACAAAGTTTGTGGCAAATGTGTTAAAAAAGTCTAGCCCAATTATTAATTTTAAAAAATTTAAATGCACCAACCGAATACATACTAAAATTTCACAACTAGTAATGTTGGTTTATATTGTTACTTTTGTTAGTTTCGTCTTATTTAAAAGTCAAAAACTACTTATTTTGTTTTTGTTTTACTTTATCAAGGGACAAAAAAAAATTTTAGATTTAGTGAAAATAGTTTTTACTGTTATTGTATTTAAAATTCAACAAGTAAATTTAACTTTTAATGGCCTTATAAAATGATATTTTTGGACTAAGTTAGACTTGTTTTATGTGTTTAGTAGAGTATTTTTAATTTTAGACATTTAAAGAAAAATTTAATCCTAAATAGCAATTCTGCTATGCTAGCTGTTGTTTAGTTTACAAAGTTATTATTACTTTTTACGAAGAGCATACTGCTCAAGACCAGTTCGTTTGGTTTCAATACATTAAAAATTACTATGTTTGATTTAATTTTAACAATATGTACTACCTAACTTGCACATGTTTTTTTGCGCTTTTCAAATTTATAACTTTATTTTATTATTACTTATTAAATTGCAACGTATTTGTGCATGATTAAAATCTATCTATCAATGTAGTGTAGATAAAAGACTTTAACTCGTGTACTACTGTGTAAGTGTAAACTACTGTTTAATTTTACTAAAAGGCACTGATTTAAAGAACATATAGGTAATAGATAAACACTTGTACTAAACGTTTTTGAGCCATTTAAGAGCCATGCATATTTTGCAAATCATTAACTAGCATAGCCATTGCTAGTTTACTGAAAGTGTGAGTGTTTCAGAACATGTTATGCTGACTATCATTAAAAACATAATTAAATGTTAACTGCTATTCTGTTGAATGCGTTCACAAAAAACATTAAACAAACAATAGCACCAATTTAAATTTTTATATGAGGCTCATACTACAATATATTTAGCCAATAAAGTAATTCGAAACCTGGCAAATGTCTAGAGTGTCCGCTGGGTTATGCTTTTGCATTCTGTGCAACACACATGTGCACTGACTGCTAAGCAGTGATGTGTATTGTTTTCTTAAGTTGTAGACCATTTAAATGCCCTAGGGAATCTATATTACCGTGCTCATGCCTACCGTTTGCTAAAACAGCCAAGTAATATTTTAAACCACGAATTGTACTCGACATATCTATATCTACATCTTATCATGACTATAATTAACAAAAATTGAATAATTACTACAATTTAATAAGAAGTAGCGTTTTCTTACATTTAATTATTTAGTAAAAAGTAAAGAAATGATACAAAACAAATTATCTATTAATCACATTGAACTGCTTACAAGCAAGCCTCACTAAACCATGAAGTAAAAAAATAAACATAAAGAAATTACTTTTCTCAAATAAAACCAGATGGTATAGTTTTAAAGACTTTAGTCTACACAAGGTACCAACAAAAAAAAACTATTTACTAGGCAGTCAGTTAAAATGATTCAGTTTTAAATCTTTAAAAATAAAAAAACAAGGATTAGAAAGCTGCAAATCGACATCAACTATGATGGTGTTGCGACTTGATTTAATATTACAGTAATGCCGTTGGTCAGCTCTCTGATTGGTACGCTGATTTAAACGGAATAAATAATTGTATTTACATACTAAGTATTTTATCATAAATTCTGTGTAGGGTGCGGTAGGGTATGTGTCGTAGTCCAGTAACTATGGCAGTAAAAAATTATAAAGAAACATACGTCATCCTCAGTCTGAAATTTGCTTCAGCTACTCATCATGTACGCTCTGGCTAATGATCTCCGCGATAGTCAAAAATTAATTTAAATTGTCTTTAAGTCCCTTGTATAAATATGTTATTACTGTTAAAGCAACATACGATTGAGGTGAGTAACGTTACAAAAACAAATATTTAGTTAGCCAGTGATTTGAATATAACATAACTATCATTATTATTTTTTCGCTGTACTGTGGCAATAAACTTTTTTTATTTTTTGCATAAAATGAGACTACCATGGTAAGGGAACTGCTTTATATTACATTTTACCAAAAAATTTCTTTAATAAGAAAGGAAATATTTATTTACAACTGGCGTAACAATAAAGCTTGCCCTAAGAACACAGTAAGAACAACATACAATTATAAGAAAAGTTTAATGGTTTTAAAAGGATGCAAGAATTTTTTTCCATAGCACAGTTTGTAAAAATTAGCTATTAGATAAATTCATATTTTAAAGATGATTAGGCGAAATACGGCACAAGCCTTGAATGGTAGCAATCAATTTTGTGTATGATTGTAGAAGGAAGCCACATATCTTTTCGAAATAACTCGAAAATGCTAGAATTGTACCTCAAGCACCCACAAGCAAACCTATGACTTTTTTTTCTACAGTGGATATTTTCAAAATTTACTCCTTCACTTTACGTAATGCAATCACTGCAATATTTATTCCCAGCATTTTATTCAAAAAATCAAACTGAAGCAAACGTTCCAGAAAGAAAATAAGTTGTTGCATTTAAAACTACTTATAATTACAATGTTTAGAATTTGTATTTGCATTCTTTTTTATTTTTCACTTTGTTATACTACTGTTTTCAGCAGCCAGTAAAAATACATATAGAATACATATCAAAAATTATCTGTGTAAAATAAGAACTCCAGAATATTCTCATGAGTTAGCCTGAGTAGGACACTCAGGACAGATATATGTATTACGATAATTTAGGTAAAGGTACCCAAGGTATGAGTATGTATAAAGAATGTGTATAAAAAAGGCAGATGTTGTGTATCCGTTCACAGATACAATGTAAAAGTACCTACCATCAGGGTACTTGGAAAATGAGTGAAACTGCCCTGTATATTGGAGTACAGTAAGTGTGGATAGAATAAGACTTTGAAATCTTGAAGCCCACTCTCCGATTCTGGTGTCTCCACTAATCGCCGTACTGGGGGTACGAGGATTAAGGGAGAGACATAGAACGGGAGGTCGGACGTCAGCGTGACATCCGACCGGAGTCATTAAAAAGGGATCTCCGAGCTTCACTCGGGATCACTTCCCATTTCAATTTTGTGACCTTAAAATCCCTTGATCATCACTCCGATAGATCTAGAAGAAGAAATTCAAGATTTCAAGACATAAACTTTTAATCTAGCGATACACATAACAGTCTAGGATTGCGATCTGTTCGACTTTAATAATAATCAATTGCGATTGATTTAATCTCAGTAATATTACCATTTTGAAAATACGTTTTCAATAAAAATCTGCGCTTGAAGAGTAACAGGTTCGAATCTTTTGTATTATTATTTTGAGTATTCATATATTCTATTTATTTCATATCTCATCTTTAGTTCAGTTAAATTCATAAAGACAAACCATTGCTAGTTTAATGTTCCTACAAGATTTTAGTCTAATTCTCTAAGCATTTCCCCACAGTATTTTCGGCATTTTAATAGGTTAATTGTAGATTTATATAGGTATAGAAACCATCATATAACATTTACACTTAGGAAATGTCACATGTAAGTTGCGTGAAGGTGATTACCTCAAAAAGGTGATCGGTGGCTGCCGTTTAAACAGTACGGCCTATAAAAATCTCAATATTTTAGACCGTCCTGCCGACAGACGAGATGCATAAAAAGTCATCGAGTGTCCAAGAACCGACACTGCAGGTAGCTAAAGGCTAATTATATTACGTGGTATTGGTCTCGATGGGTAATATGACTCACACTGCCAGTGTTGATCAGGTTATTGTTGCATATTCATCTGTAGTGCAGACCAAATAAATATACTATTTCATGGGTACTTAAGGACTTCCTATTAAATTTCGACACTACTACCTAATGTATATTTTTAAATAAAAAGGTAGTAGTACTGTGCATAAATGTGATCAGTGGCCGCCGTTCAAATATTACCGCTTTTGAAAATCGTTCCAGCTAATATTCATACAGCTTATTGTCTCAACTTTCTTTACTACCGATTTCAGCTTCTTTCCTTAAAACTCCAGCTATGTGAAATCATAAAAATTGTGAGTGCTTTTTTGAATTTTGTTATGCTGATCACATTTAAGATTCTAATTTTCATTAAATTTAAATATATTTAAGGTAACTAATCACATTAGGGGCACTTAGGCTTGTAAGACTTTCCGCGATTTTTTCGTACAATGACCTGTATCTCTTTCAACTTTTATATTTGGACTCGGAGTATGTTTTTGCACACACAGTAATAAAAAAAGTATGTGAGCAAGATGCTGAAGTCACGGCATGTAGGAAACTTAGGACTCATTTAGACGCAATTCATGGATAACTAAATCCTTACTACTCTGGATCATTTGTTCACATAAGACCTGGGGAAGCATGACTACATCCTCACTACTCTGGCTCATTTGTTCGCATAAAAGCTGAAGAAGCATGACTACATCTTCACTACTCGGGCTCATTTGTTCAAATTAGAGCTGGAGAAGCATGGCTACATCTTCACTGCTTTGGCTCATTTGTTCACATCAAAGCTGGAGACGCATTACCACATCCTCACTACTCTGGCTCATTTTTTCGCATAAAAGATGGAGACGCATGACTACATCCTCACTACTCTGGCTCATTTGTTCGCATAAGAGCTGGAGTAGCATGACTACATCCACACTGCTCTGGCTCATTTGTTTGCATAAGAGCTGGGAAAACATAGCTACATCTTCACTACTTTGGCTCATTTGTTCACATCAAAGCTGCAGAAGCATGACTACATCCTCACTACTCTGGCTCATTTGTTCACATCAAAGATGGAGACGCATGACTACATCCTCACTACTCTGGCTCATTTGTTCGCATAAGAGCTGGAGAAGCATGACGACATCCACACTACTCTGGCTCATTTGTTTGCATAAGAGCTGGACAAGCATGACTAGATCCTCACTACTCTGGCTCATTTGTTTTCATAAAAGCTGGAATAGCATGACTACATTGTCACTACTTGGGCTCAGTTGTTTGCATAAGAGCTGGGAAAGCATCACTGGATACTCACTTCTTGGGCTCTGTACCTTGCTTGTGTGCATGTCTGGTACTTAGTGCAATTTTTGTGGTATTCTTAAAATCTTACTGTAGTAGATTGCTTAAAGGCCTTCTTTGGAAAAACATTATTTGAAATATTTTCGTAGTTTCTTGTGTAATATTAGAAGTAGATTTCTAATTTTGGTTTTGGGTTTGTTGTTTAGAATGCCATCTAGCTGTATCTACAAAGTTTAAAGTTGGCTTAAGTTTGTGCTTTTGTTTTATTTGGGTTTGCAATGCCACGTAAGAAAAAACGTAAGTAGTGCTATTTTTTTTATTTTGTTTGTGCATGCCATGCATGGCTGTACAAACAGGCTTAAATTTTAGAAAACCAATTAAACTTATTGTGTAACGTAATTATTAATTTTATGACATATAATTCAATCTACTTTTATGCGTTTTAAGCAGGTCCTCTAAATTTGTCAGCTTTACGCTGGGAAACTCTAACAGAGTTGAAAATCCTTGAACACGAACCTAGCGAGTGGAATAAATCAGATCATACAGCAGAGGACGTTTTATGGGTTATTCTAGCAAACTCCCTGTTTTCTGAACCAAGGCCGAGTGATTATTTGCATCTTTATTTGGCGTTTAACAGAGAATCCAAAAAGTCTTAAGGTTTGTTGATGAAGTATTACATTATATGCAGGTATTTTTGTTATAACTGAATTATAACATAAGTAACATTTATAGAATGTTCCAAACTTAAGGCATGGGCAATGTTACTTGTTAAATTACAGACGGAATTTATCAAATTTGTTGGCAAAAACCCAATTGACTACGTCAATAAGCCTTTAGCTTGTAGCACTCCAAGCAGCCCATCAAGACGTACAATAGCTCTAATCCGACGATGGTAGGGTGCGACAGTTGTGACGGCTGGTACTACACTACCTGTCTAGAAATAAGTTTGAAGAAGGCAAAAAGGCTAAAAACCTTTTGATGCCCAACATGTCGCGGCCAGGAAAGCGCAGCTTAATATGTCATTTCTGACATTCTTTTAAATAGAACTATGTCTGAGTCATGTAAGAAGTTACCGTTTTACCCTTTTTACTGCTTTTATTATTTTTTAATTTCAACTCTATTATGTGTTTAATATTATAGTGCCCACCGCAAACTTCTCGCAGTCGCACATATCTTTTGCTGCAGATGGAGACAGAAATGTTAACCTACGACTACACAAAATTTGGGCGTGGGTACATTTCTTGTTTTAGAGATATGAGCGTCCTATGGTTTAGCACGGGAAATATTATGCCTAATGTGAAATTTGAAGAGTGTACATGAATTAATTGGGGAGTGTGAGCATGCAAGTATGTAGCACTAGTGTTAAGCTACGTCTAGTAGTAGTGTGCGTATGTGTGATAGGGTTCTTTTTTTAACTTTGAGAATCTGTAACTTTTTTTGTACTTCCTCTAAATTAACTCTCATCCAATCATGTTAATAATGCATTAATATTATAGTGAAAATTAGTGCCTTATATGTGATCACTCAAGAAAGCTTTAAGATAAGGCTAAAAATGATAGATAGTGCGATACAAGGTTCCATTATGATAATTCAAAAAACACTACGTGCGTAAAATACAAAATCACATGTAGTGCTCCACCACTATTTCATCATTTTAGGGATTATCCATAAATGATGTCATCGAAATATCTCCATTTCTACGACCCTATGATTACCCTGTCATCAACAAAACAGTTCTGTAGATGGATATATTTAACATTGGTTGTCATCAATATCCTAGCAGATCTGTTAACCGTACCCCTGCTATCATTTATGAGTGATCCCTTAACATTGAGTAAGCGACTATTTTAAAACGGAATGTCATCAGTCATCACTAGTATCTGGCTAGACCAGCTGTCCTAACGATGATATCCTTTATGGGCGACTCTTAAGGGGTTGCCCATAAATGATGTCATCATCTTGGTGGGTAAAAACAAAATAAATAAAAATACGATATCCGTAGCCTGCGCTCACAGCAATTGACTCGAACGATACTGTTTCCAGGCTTCCTACTCCCAGGACTCCATCTGGTTCTACTAGCGAAGACACAGGCGACACCTGTGGTTCATCGGAATCCTCCAATTCCTCTGGATCATCTGATCGTTCCCGATCTGATAACTCTTGCCGCTCTGCGCGGAATCGGCGCCGTTTTCGTTCTGACCGCTCTGATTGCAGTTCACCCTACAGGACTCCTACGCTATCGCCCCAGACGCCTGAATCCAGTAATTCTATCATTTCACTCGGTGAAGCTGCTCCTGGTCCTGACGAATTGGCCGACATCGAACTTCTTGCACCTGCCCATCTTGACGTCGATCCTGGTGTGGCTGAATTGATTCAGGTTGACCCCGTTGAGCCTGCGGATCCTGACATCCACGGCAACCCGGACCATATCAACCCTGAAGACATTGACGTCGATATTGAAGAAGTTGAAATTCCCTACCTGGAAGTTCCTGACGGCTACGAATTCTTGGTCGAAGCCCCATACGTGGCGTTGCCTTCCGACGACGTCATCCTAGCATACATTGAAGAAGAACGCGCCCGTAATTTGCGTCCCGTTCGCCAATACACTACTACGGATCACCACAATTTGTATATCTACGGCGGTGTCATTCGTCCTATTGTGGATCCTGTCGCTCCACCTATGCGTATTCGGCGTCAAATCTGGGAAATTCCTCCAGCGGTGTTCCCCGAATCCGTGGATCTTGACGACAATACTGCAAATCCGGACAATTGGTTTGACCACATTCAACCGTTCTTGCCCCATCCGGACGTGGACTGCGTCTGCTGTGAGTGGACCTGGCATCCATCCCAGCCCGGTGTTGTATGCACCATCTACGGCCTTCTTGTCCGAACCAACGCTCAACATATTCGGGACTGTCATCATACCACGCCTCACTCGTTCTTCAAGCGACGTTCTTACTTAGAAGCTCGTTATACTCGTTGGCAACAAGGCGACTTCGTTGAAAGTGACGAAACAATTATCCGTCCGAGCGACATCAAATTGTCTGAAGAATAGGCAACCCCTATGCCTTGGTACAACATCAACTGGACCGCTTCCTCTGGTGTTCCTGTGTGGCTTATTGTTATTACGTGTATCAGCATCACACTCTTTTTAGCCTTCGTCATCAACGAGGTATTTATCCTTAAGAATTGCAGTTGCTGCCCCTGTCCTACCCTTGAAGATTGTCCCAACTATTGATGCCACCTACGCTTGACGGCCCTGCCGCGTCTTCATCATCTACACCTGTGGTCGTGCTACCTGATCTTCAAGCAGATTGCCATTGCGCCTTCCACGGTTGGAACGAAAACGACTGGGACGACGAAGTTCATACCACTACCCACTACGGGA
>JAQFZE010005465.1:0-10274 GCA_034695245.1 Dicyrtomina saundersi
CAATTCTTTGACGAGAACCCCTCAGGTTTGACAAAAAATATTACGTTAAGCCCAAGGGCAATTATACCCAATAAGTGATATACGCGTAGAAAAAACAAAATAATTTTATAACTATTATTGAATAGGTAGAATTCTGAATCGATTTACGAAGGATATTGGAGCCATTGACGAGCTGCTTCCACCAATACTATTTGACACTGTTACAATGGTCCTGATTGTTCTTGGCATTGTAATAGTTGTCATTATTTCGAACTACTTTATTGTCCTTCCCTGTGCTCTTTTACTGGCGGCAATTCTCCTCATTCGAAAATTTTATATAAAGACGGTGCAAAAAGTTAAAAGAATTGAATCTGTGGGTACGTCTAGACCAGTATATTTCGACAATAGTAGATATAATTTTGCAATATTTAAATTTAAATTGAGCAATAATTTTTCTAATAAAGTCCTGGAAAGGTTTTATTAGATAATTTTAATTAAAACTGTGACATGTTGTAGCACGAAGTCCTATGTTTACGCATTTGGCTGCCACTGTCCAAGGTCTGACTACTATCCGGTCATCTGGGAACGAAAACTTTCTAATGCGACAGTTTGATGACTTTCAAGTACGTACATAACAGCTTATTTACAATATAATTATATAATTAACATTTAAATGCTCAGGTATAAATATTTTGCACTTGTTAACTTGATTTATGCAGAACTCCCATTCAGCCTCATGGTTTGCGTACATAGCTATCAATCGTTGGATAGCACTTTGGATTGAACTAACAGCGCTTTTATTTCTTGTAGCTGTTACGTACGGATTTATTTTATTAGCAGAGCGTAAGTTAAGCACAAACCTACTCACAATTGTAACATTTACTAAATAACAACTTTTTTTGAAACTTGATTTTGTAAATTAGATCACGCTATGTTTATTATTCTTAAATTTTCATATGCAAACCAGTTAAAGAATCAGACAGTAGCAAAATGGGCCTTGCAATTTCTTCGGCAATAGGATTTTCAGGTGCTTTTCAGTGGGTGACCCGACGATTAACAGAAACCGAAAATATGATGACGTCTGTTGAGCGAGTGCTTGATTACTCAAAACTTGAGCCTGAAGCGCCCCTAGAAAATAAGTTGGGTATGCTGAGCCTCCTAATGTTAATTTGTTAATAGCATTGAATTACAACTATCTAATTAGCGATAGTTTAAAATTAAAATGCCAATTTTTTTTAAAAACGCCATGAATTTAATAATTTCCTTTTTGGTAAAAATTTTGTAACTCGTAAATTATAATATAACATTTCTTAACGTAAACTGACTTACCTATAGATCAGGACCTACCACCCAACTGGCCTAACGAAGGAGCAATTAAATTCCGTGGAATACGCCTCACATACGGCAGTAGGCCTGTCCTTCAGGACATTACGTTTGATATTAAAGCCAAAGAGAAAATTGGGATTGTGGGGCGAACAGGTGCAGGAAAGAGTTCTATTGTGTCCTGCCTATTTAGAATGGTGGAGCCAGAAGGGGATATTTTTATCGACAGCTTCAAAATTAGCACTATTGGACTACATCGCTTACGAAAAAATATTTCGATTATTCCACAGGACCCGGTTCTATTCACAGGGTCCATGCGGTACAACTTGGATCCATTCGGGCAATACAATGACGATGAGATTTGGAATGTCATTAGAGAAGTAAAACTACAAGATACAGTCACGCATTTAGAATTTGAGGTGGCAGATGGTGGATGCAATTTTAGCCAGGGACAGAGGCAGCTTGTGTGTTTAGCTCGAGCTATATTGCGCCAGAATAAAATCATAGTTATTGATGAAGCTACAGCTAATGTGGATCCATTGTAAGTCATATCCACTGTAATAATAACATGCAGCTTAGAATTCCAATAACGTCAAAAGCTGTTACCAAATAGCGTTAAGGGCAAAATATTATATTTGCATGTTTTTGATAATTATAAAACAATCTGGTTTTACCTTTTGGGAAGCCCAAGTTGCTTTTGCCTATTTTTTGAATTATGTTTCTAGTAAGTCAATTATATTTCAAGCTTAATTAAAAAAACAAATACAGTCAAATCCGTTTATAAGGGACGCCGCCGGACCGGCGAAATCGGTCCCTCATAGCCGCATTCCCTTTTACCCGTTTAAGGAATTTCCCTTATAAGTGGACACAACAAAATTTGTATTTTAGATTTTTATTTTTAGTCGAAACGTGATCAAGAAATATTTAATTGTGTTTAGTGAATACAAATTATTTAGATTATTTGAAAGCATTTCAATAATGCTTTATCAATATCTAGCCGAAAACAATCTATTTGCTGCTTCACTATTTTTTTCTTTAAACCATGTGCACGTGATTTTTTCACTTTGAAACTTAATTCGGCTTATTACACTTGGACTAATCCCAGTTTTATTGAATATTTCTGCCTCCTTATGGGTCTTTAACTTTTGCAAAATTTTATGCTTTTTTTCTGTGGTAAATAAGTTAATTTTCCTTTTCGACGACATTAAAAACTGAACATGTATGTATGTGTATAGTAGTGTTCTACTTGTTCGAGTATGTTCGGTCCTATTTCTATCATTTTTCTTAGAAACTCCCTCATAAGTGAACTAAACTACCAAAAATGGTCTAAGATTGGTCCCTTATACCCGGATTTTGCTTTATCTCAGTTCTCTTATATCCGGATTTTTTTAACATTGAAACATAGGCTGGCCAACCAAATATTTTAAAACTGTCTCTTAAAGCCAGATTTCCCTTACATCCGGATCCCATATAACCGGATTTGACTGTACCTACTTAAATTCTGCACTGATGGCATAGTGTACTAAATGCTAAATTATTTTGCTTTCTAGAACTGATAACTTTATACAAGCGACTATTAAATCGATGTTCTCCGAATGCACTATTATTACTATTGCTCACAGATTTCACAGTGTGATAGAATGTGACCGGATTCTTGTGTTGGATAATGGCACAATACAAGTGAGTAATTATCTAATTATGTGTAACAAAAAACTACATCTACTACAAAGTATTTGCTGGCCCAATTATTTAAGTGGACTTTAATGCATTTACTGAAATATTTTTCACAGGAATACGACCATCCGTATGTTTTACTTCAAAACCCAGATAGCGCCCTTACTGCAATGGTAAACCACACTGGAATGGCTAACAGCAACAACCTTCGTAAAATTTCAAAAGCTGTAAGTTTATACTATTTTGTTTCTGCAATTAAAACTAATGCACTAATTTAAAACTTGAAAGGTAGACTATTGATGTGATTATCTAAACCAAACAAAAAAGCAAACTCGTACTACACAAACTTAATTATGTTTTGCATTATTGTTTCTAGGCATATAATTTTAGCCAACAAGATCCAAATAACAACAACTGAAGTTAATAAACACGCTTGCAGAATAATTATTGCTTTTACAGCAGCAAATATTGTAAACTATAAATTCGAATAAGTTATGATATTTTTTAAATACACGCACGTGCTTAAAAATTTTCCAAGCTGTCATTCAAAAATATTTTAGAAGCGCCAATGGCTTAAATAAGCACTGTGTTTTGTGTTATGAGTATTCAAACCCCTAGTTAGGCACATTAAAAACATAAGTTATGTAATGAAATTACATATATATTAAAAATGGCTACCTTATTATTAAAACTAAATTTTGTTGGCAAATACATTGTTATTTTTGTGTTACTTCACTTTTTTAAATGAAAAAAGTACTAAATCTGTGGATTTTTGAAACAATTTTGTAAAAACTAATTTAACCTTTGGTTTCCCAAACTAAAAAATTTGAAACAAGTTAAACACTGCTCTGGGGTCCTCACTCATCCACCAATCCAATAGAGACTCAGGCGCTTAAATGAATATTTAATGTTTATAGTAGTTTATAAATAATTTGTACATACTTTAGTTGTTTTATTGTGATTATATAAACGGGTTTTTAAGAACATTTATATGAAAATTTAATTATTTTAATTAGTTACTCAAAAAACGAAAATATTTATGTAACTTTGTGTATAATTAAATTTTTAAATAATTCTGTCGTGTGCCACGTGTTATGGAGTATTAAAAGTTTTTAAACACATTTTTTGTACTTAGGGTACTTACAGTTTTTAGTAACTCCTGGGTCTCTAATTACTCACACATTTTAGGCTCAGTTTTACGTTATTTCCCTTGACAGCTATTAAAATTTGTAAGGCAGTTACGTTTTATAGTGTTTTAGACTATAAGAAATAAACTTGTTAACGTTTTATGTTTCAGTAAAATAAAAAAATCTTTTCGTTACTCGTATGGTGTGTCAATTCAATATGGCGTTGTAAATGTTTTTATTAAATAGTTATTAGGTATTCAACTTAGACACTTTTTCACATTACTTGTTTTGAATTCTTCTACTACCAATAAATAAATGAGTAGGTGCATCAAATTGCAATAGCATGCTCAACTAAAAATACAATATTTTCAAATAAATTAGATATTGTTTTTGTTGTATTGGTTTCACTATTCGCTTTCATGCATATAAATCTATTCAAACAGTAAGATTAAAGAAAGCTTACTACTTTATTCCCTACAACCCGCAAGAAGTACCAGTTTCATGGTAATTTAACTATACGCATACATAAGTCGCAATACTGGCTATTCAAACCTTACGGCATTCAAAGTCATTTGACTGAGTAATTAATTTTTATTCCAGGAACAGTAATTTTTGTTCCTGAACAGAGGTCAATGCTTATCTAAAAAACATTTCATGATGTTTGAGAATTCAAAATTTTTATTGTTTTTTGAAAAGTTGAAAAAATATTTAGTTCTAAGGTCCAGAGTTTTAATTATTTGTTTATGAAAATTAAAATTCTTGAAGTTTAAGAAATCCCGAAATTGCTTTTTAAACGACTTGGCTCGGCGTAAGTTAAGTGATTTCACTTATGCCAATGAGTTTATTTAAATTTACTCGGAGTTATATTTTCAAGTTAGATTCGAAATGATAATGATACGGACGCATAATAAAAGAAAATTTGATTCTTTTTTTTTTGGAAATTAATGAGGAATTTTTCATTAAAAAAATATCATTAGTGCTTTTGGTAAATTTTAAATCAAATGCCTTTATTTAAAATAGACATACTCATAATTGCAAGAACAAATTTTGTTAGGACGGTGTGTAGTTCTAAAATTAGAAAAAAAAAAGTTTAAAAGTAGAACAAAAGCTGTTCTTTTAGTGATGAATTTTTGCCTTAGGGCTTCGTATGTACCAATTTTTATTTTATTTTATAAGTTGATAAAATAAAAATATTTTGACTAACTTTAAACGCTATTGTGCGTACAATTTGGCGGAGAATATATCTGAAAAAGAAAAAATCCAAAAATTCAAAAAAATTTGGTCTATGTTAAAGGTGCGCAGAGTAGGGGCGTAAAAATGACACTTGTTGGCAAATATGGGTTGTTACATAAAAAGGGCAGCCTTACATATTTTTTTGAATATTTTGAGAATTTTTGTTTTTTAATTTTATTTTGGAGTTTACACTTTAATTGTTGTAGCCAAATTAGTAAATAATTATGTATGTCTGCGATTTCTTAGCATTCGAAACTCTAATTGTACGTTGTTATTGGTCTTGTCACAGAAATTTAAAATAATAAATGTTAATCTTAACCTAGAATAATGTAAAATAATTTGTTCAGTCACTGGGTTGTTAATTTAGGTGAAATTCATATTTGTTTTTAATAGGCCCACTAACTATTAAAGCTACACAATTGCCAAAGTTCATTTTTACGGCCTGCTATCACAAATATTAATTATGTATGACCTGAAGAGTGGCGTGAAAAATGTCGATAAGAAACTAATATGATATAATATTAATAGTATAATATCATGCATACATTTTTATTTTAACTAGTTTCGTATGAATTTATTGTTATTATGTTTACTGCTGAAATTGATAAGATAAGGTGATATTCACACACTCTTGACGTCATATATGCAGCAAGGTTATGTTAGACATTCTAATGTACTTGTTAAATAATTACTGCTCGTATATATTATGAATACTACTAGGCTGATAATACCTTATTCGACATTTGTGTACGTTTGTGTGTGCTACAATATTACCAGACCATTAACACGATAAAATGTATATCCTGTGTCAACATTGCACATAAGGTAAGTTAAATAGTAAGTTTTATGAATAAAGTTGCTACGTTAACAAAATACATTGCTATTAAATTAGTGCAAAAGAGATTCAATGAATTTGTACAACATACAGTAGCAATTAAAGAACATGTTGGAACTGTTATACTAATAGGATACTACTATTTTCTACTACTCTCACATTCTTACCTAATTATGCAAAAATTAGTTTACATAATTATAAATTTAGGAAAATTGAAATTGACTTTAACTATTTACACCGAAATCACTTTCTAATACTGAGCTAAACGGACATTATTATTGTAATGCAAACATCAGCCTTGCAACGTTCTTTGTCACAAAATCAATAAAATTCGACGTTAAGGTTCGTTGAAAAAAAAATGATCCAACTTCGATCGCCATCGATGTGGACGGCACTCCCAAAAACGTTTTTCTAAACTGTGATTTTCAGTAGAAAATTGATAGAACCAGCATTTCAGAGAAACCGACTCCTATCGTTGTCGTTGTCCATCACAAAGTTTTTTAAACGTTTGCAAAACGCAAGAGAGTCCCTTTAGAACTTGTGGAAAGCTTGTAGAACTCTAAATGCCTTTTCATAGACGACAGCGTATGACACAATCATGTTTACGGCAAATCCGAGGTTTAAGAAGAGCAATGAGTGGGTGTTTAGAGAAATACCGAATTGTAAAAAAGAAACAAAAAATGGAGTTAAGAACGCAGTTACACTTTAGTGCAAAAATAATGTTAGCATTGCTCTTGTTAAACAACTGTATTTGAAGTAGGAATTGATAGCAAATAATGATAGTTTCAGATTTTTGAAGGAGCTCTTTTTCAATTAGGCTGGCTGAATTTCTAGTTTTTTTTTGCTTTCAAAAAAATTACAAGTTTCCACATTACTGCCTGTTACTTTGCTACAATAAAAATCATTAGCACTTACAACTTTGAACCTATTAATATATTTATTATTCTTTTATTGCCAAAAATATTACCTTAACATTTTTAGTCTTTGCGTTACCTTTATCAGAATTAACAGATGCACAATCATTACAAATAGGTAGGTCTAAATATTGAAGATTAAGAAAAGGAAATCCAGCATACTACAAGTTAAATACACGACAAAATTCTCACGCATTGGTGGAGCGACAGCAGACATAAGAAAAGGAATTTTGGGTATATTGCAAAAAATGCAAAGTTACATATCACTGCTGGAAATAGCAAGAAAGGAAATTAAATTGGTAGCTATTCTTGATTTAAAAACTAACAAACCTAAGCCACTGCTTAAGTAAGGTTAGGTGATCCGCTGCTAATTTTATTCATGCATGACAAAAAAGTAAAACTAAAACAACACAAATTCGACATTGACTTTTTGAAAAAAATTTTGTATGATATTTTTTGTGCTATATGCAAAAACAACTAACGATTTTTGTTGACCATTCAATTGAAACGCGGCAATTTAAAATATTGTAACCAACTATGAAATTCTAAAACAAGCGTACTACCTAATACAATAGGTATGTTTGGTGTATTTATAATTATTACTCAAAATTTACGCTTACTGGAGGTAATACTATATTATCACATAGGTAAGCACCTAGAATGCTTATCATTATTTGTAAGTACTTAATAAGAAAAAAAAAGATCTTAACAGTAAGGGGCTACTTGCGCTACTTCTAAATTAAATACAAATGTGATAATGTTATGGTACCTTTTTACACAGCTATGGCTGATAAAACTGACCTCAACTATTTCGTAAAGTCAAGTTTAATCAAGTAAAATGCACAGAGGTTATTATTACACTTAATTGCACTAGGCACAGAGCCTCTCTAATATCATTTACCTATATGTTTAATAACCTTACTTAATTGTGTAAATAAACTCCATGACATTTTAAAAGTCATTCTTTTCATGCTGTTATAATAAATAGATATTAAAGGATGCTCAAATCAAAACAAAGTAATTTAAAAAATATATAAGATGTTGTTTCACTAGATTTATTATTTGCTTTAATATATATAAGTCAAATAATATTGTCAGATTTAAGATAGCAAATTGTTATTAATATACTACCTTAATAATCTCTAGAACGGACATCACGTGAAAATTAAAGCATTAGTTTTTATGTAGAACAATCAGACTATTTTATTGTCTTAATTTTTTTTAAATTAACAAGATGTAAAATTTTTAAACCTTGTTTATGGCATTAAATAACATGATTATTGTGATACAAAAAACTTATTACATTTAAAATAAGGTGCCTATAGCAATTGCTTGTTTTGCTTCATCTTTCTGAATATAGTTAATTGGCAGACCTGGTGGCATCTCCCTTCCAGCACAAAACTAGAGCTGGTATCTCACGATCAGTGTATTACTGAGAACTTTGTAAAAGACAAGACTTAAGGCAAAAATCATGCAGAGGATGAGGCAATAAACTGTTGTTTTGGCTTCTGCTGACTCCACTTTCACCTCCAATTCCATAATTTCAACTTGCAATTGTATTATTTTTTCTTCCAGTGTTTTAATAAGCCGGTCACTGTCCGATAAACCCCAATTTTCATTATTTGCAGTTTTTTTTCTAGAATCATTATCAAAGTCAGTTGTAATTATGAAGGAATGAGAATTAGCGGGATTTGCATTTCTTTTTGGCATGTTTCTTGAGGTATGTGTAACTCAGGTTCAAAAGACTAACGAATACACTGTAGAGAAACAAATTAAAGCATGTGTAATAAAATATCAAATCACCAAAATACTATATAAACGCATTAAAAATAGAAAATTTTACTATTTTTAAAACTAAGGAAATAAAGCATATTATCAAATGTGAAGAGCCAAAATGACATATATTTTATGTTTTAACAAAAATGAACTATCAAGAGAAAAAATTAAAATAACATGTTTATTAAAGGCACGTAAATAGAACTTAGTGCATTTTTCAAAAACAAACATAAATAAATTATTTTACATTTTTTAAAAAAAAAATAAATAAAAAATTTTGCACTTTTTAAAAAAGCAAGTAAAAAGTTCATTTTGCGTTATTCAAAGACACTTAAATAGAAAATGTTGAATTTTTTTAAAACACTTAAATTCAACATTTGGCACTACTCAAAAATATGTAAATAGGACATTGTTTCTTTTTTTTAAACATGTAGATAAAACAATGTGCCTATTTTAGAAACAATTGATTAGAATGGTAATGATGTTTCTTATTTAATTTATTTTTTTACATTGCTCATTTTAATTCTAGCATTTTAAAATGGGTCATTTTGGTTTTTAAAGATGATATTCTATATTTTACAAATAAGAAAAAAACGATTTAATTTTAAATTTTGTGGTTTTGTTAAAAACGATAATCATTTATTATCTACATGTATTACAATAACGATATTAACTGCTAATAAAACAAGTTTTGCGGATTTTAAAAATAAGCAAAAATAATGTTTGGCTGCCTTTCAAAAAAAAACAATTAAATATTTAGAACACATTACAGTTTTTTAAATGAGCCAATTTAATTAGCTTGCCTATGTTAAAAACATGTACATAAATTTAATTTTCAAAAAAAAAATCAGCATATTCATTCCGATTGAATGAATATTTTGGAATAGCTCGTTTTATATATTATAGTTAAATTCAAATATGTGTAGGAAATTTCAATTCTGTACTTACTATTAGCATGTTTTGTTTGACACTCACGACTTTGTTTTTGACTACTGTAGTTTGAGTGAAGAATGGTGAGTTTCTTCAATGAATTTGCATAAGCGAAACACTGCACTTTATCAAAATCAATTTCACCCACATAGGTGGGCATTTAAAAACAAAGCAATTGTTTATTGATTTAGGAGCTATAATAACCTACCAAAGTTTTAAACTTTAGAGGCCAAAATAACATGTAGTATTCTTAATTCTCGATTTATCATTCTTGCACAGCAACTCACTTATAAATTTCAAATTAACATGTATTCAGCTTAGTAATACGTATAATACACAATTATTATTCAATTTACAATTTATATTGTCGACCAACCTGGCGTATTATAATACCTAAATGCTATGTATATATTATGTTATCTTATCTATTACAGTCCCAATTACAATAATATTTAATGCATACAAAACCAGTCACATTAAAAG
>JAQFZE010005466.1:0-10273 GCA_034695245.1 Dicyrtomina saundersi
ACAGTTCAGTAGTATTCGGGTGCAAATAAGTGCACGCTTTTGGTTTCCTACATAAAATAAATAAGTAAATATAACTACACCTATATATAAGACTATAAGTAGGTACATACACATCTGCAAGTAGTTTGACTACACTATTCCGTCATAACTGACTTTCAGTTCAAATCCAATTAATCAGAAAGTCAAAGTCACGCACCAAGTGAAACTGCATAGTGAAGGGGTGTTCTTCCACGAGAATCAATTTTAAAAGGGTCGTGTATATTTAACAATTTCGATAATTCTTGATCCTGGCCAAATCGAGCTGCCACATGAAGCGGAAATTCTGTGTTTGAATTATTTAGAAGATCATTTATATCCAATGGTAATCCGATCGTAGAGCTTGATTTTGTTTTATTTAAAGATGAATATTCAGCTTCCATTATTTAGCCTCCCAATAAAAAAAATATAAATGAAAGAGCTGTGGATACTAGACGAAGAGAATATGCGAAGAGAACAGCACTACAATAGTTACTAGTGAATATGAATTTTTGTTTATCTAGTAATTAAGTACAGAAGTATAGTTGCAAGAAGTAATTGAACGTAATTAAAAACTGAGTATAGAAAGAAATATACCATCAGTACATTCAAATAATGTATTATGATAATTAGTTATATGTGCTTATAAATACCTTGAATACTTGTATTCCAATCCAAGAGTTATTCTCTAAATAGATGATGACAATGGCATAACTATAGTTGGTTTGTTTTATCAATTTTTTATCATCTTTTAATTCATGTCACTGCACTGCAATAATAAAATCAATTATGCTGCCTCATTTGAATTGTGTAATCGTTCCCTTGCCGAATCAGAAAATTCAAGCCTTTTTTGTTTGAAGATAACGGCTTATAGAGTCCATAAACAGATAACATGTTAATTTTTATTTATGTTGCTGATAGTTAACACAACACTAACAGATCACTTACCAACTTTCGTTCATCCTCTGATATTCTCGAACATCAAACAAATACCAACTCCTACGCTTACTTATGATAGGGAAATACTTATTTGGTGTTCAAAATTGTAACATAATGGGATTACAAAACAATTTGCTATAAAATAATTCCATGCACAATTTTAAAACGTTTTGACGATTGGAAACCAACAAGTAATTAAGTCTGAGTAAATTTTCCAGTTCAAACTGAATAGCACATTAATTGCTGCTCACCCATTTTATTTTATACAATAGTAAGCAAACAAAGGAAGCAAGAAGCAATGTTAAGTATTTTCTAATTAGTTTTGAATTACACACAACGGCAAACAGTAAAATTTTGCGCTTTTTATAAATCACCCATATGCCAGGGCCAGGAAGAAATAGTACGAAAGGAACAAAAATACGTTCTTTAAACCCAACAAGACCAGCTTAACGCAAACATCAAAATAAGTATAACTAAAAAACTAAAAATTCCCTCGAACAGCTAATAAATTTCTAACAAAGTATTTTCCAGACAAACTAATTTATAACAGAAAAATAACGTCAATATAATTACATGAACTTTTTTGCAGAACTGCCTGTTTACAAATTACTAACTTAGCTTTACACATGAGGACCCCGTGCTAGCAGTGGTAAATTTTCAAAGTAGATTATTGAACGTTCCACTCCTAAGCTGCACTTCCGTTTCTGCAAGAAAGAAAAATTAAAACATCCCAAAATTTTACTATGCCAGATAATTTAAGTTCACAACTATAATATCGTCTGCGAAGAACCAAAATTTCCATTTGTAGCTAAAAACAATATCCATTATCTACAAAAATATTGAAATATGTCTTGATAGCATTTAAATAGAATATTTTGCACTTTTAAAAAATATGTAAATAGACCATTTCACACTTTTCAAAAAGCATGTTAATAGAACATTTTACGCTTTTCAAAAACATGTAAATAGAACATTTTCCACTTTTCAAAAACTCTTAATTTTCATTTTACGGATGTTTCTCATTTTGTTTTTATGACATAGCTCATTTTGATTCTAGCTTAAATTGGATTTAGGTCATTTTGGTTCTTTACAGAAGATATATACAAACAAAACGTTGTCAGCCTTGACACCAAATTAGGCAGTTTGATTTTGCCGCCAAATCTTAGTTGTCAATGTTCAACCTGTTAATCAGGGGGGGGGGAGAGAGAGAGAGAGATCGATTAAGGATTATCAGTGGCGATTTTCATGGAGGCATTTGTAATATCTTTACAAAAAATGCCTCAGGCGAAAATCCCTTCTGGCGATTGTTTTCGAAAATTGGCAGCCTAATTCTTTTTTACAACGGTTACTACATGTAACTATAGGCAAGTTGCCTATGTATCAAAATGACTGGAAAAAAATAGAATCATATATTGTCTGGATACAAAGTCGAGATAGTGGAAAAGGTTTTCCCGTCGATTAATAGTTCCCACCCATCGCATCCAAATTGCACTTGGTAGGCTCCGCCCACCAATGGTAAGGACCTCCTTTTCCGCTATCTCGACTTTGTATGCAGACAATACGTCAACAGTTCGAAAAGACACCTAGAACTTCAATTTCAAATTTGGTTCACAGCCGCCGAACACTTCTTTGCCTTCTGATTTAAAAACTTGTCACCGCTCGGTCTCGTACTCCAGACTATGAGCATTCACGGAATTTTCAAATATGCAAGAGACAGTGCAGTTAGTGCAGTAAGGACTGACTAGTGAGATACACGGGCTCGCTAAGTAACGTGTGTACATAGATAGGTAGGAATAAATCAACGATTTCAAGCAATTATTTTGAGACGTAAAGCAAACCTTTTCATCCACTGTAGTCCTCTAGATATCAAATCTGTACTCCCCATACTGCGTCCAATCTTGTACAATCCAAAGGCAGAGTCGTCGTCGAAGCTTAAGTTGCTGGATCCAATCAGCGTCTCAACACAAAGTTTAATTAAATTAAAGATTTGGAATCGTACTGCCAAGCTAAGCACTTGCTGAACTAATTTAACTTTTCCGAAACGATGGACTACACCGATACCGTAGCAAAAATTGAGCAATACTTCAAATGCAGGACAATCAACATCTTTCAGATCCAATTGAATCTGTAGGGTACCAGTATCCTGCATCTCTTCGAGCATCAATTTTAGGATCTTGCTGTGAGCTACATTAATTACATAATAATTATATAATTATCAGATTTAGACTTTACTAGGGCAAGCTTCCAATTATCCAAAAGGTATGAATATGAATAAAAACATACGAGGAATTTTAAATTCATTTAAAATAACTTCAAAATTAGATGACGTTGTACTCACCCATCAGGACACACTGATGCGCCATGTACAATTTTGATTCAGATCCTACAGCAACGGCGACGTCGGTACTGGGAGAATTCGGCAGAAGTTGTGGCGTCCATACATGTACAGGTGACTCTGACTCAGCAGAGTACAAATAGTAGTGGCCACTGCCATCGCCCGATTGAATATCCAAAGATGAGACAGCGTTCCCTGACCCAGAAACGGCAATTTCTTTTTTGTAGACTCGTATATAAATTTCAATTCCCACAGGCGGAACAAAATCAAATTTGGGTCGTTTCGGACTTGAATGGCTGGGGCTGGAAGAACCAAAGCATTGAGCTATCTCCGCCTTGGAAATAAATTTATCGTCGTAGAAATTAGCCACCTCACTAATTTTCGTCAAATGCATTTTCTCATCAACATTGCATTTCCCGCTTTCAGATTCAACATGAAAACCTTTAAAAAGTATTTAATCATTATAATTTGCTGGAAGCCCGGAATTCAATAAAAATACAAATGAGCATTGATATTATTATTCGATTACACTTTGCGACAAGAACTGATTTGTCCACGGGGTCCTTGAATTCCATATTGATTAAGCAATGATCAAAGGTCCACTCATTGTCTTTTTCATCAGCCAAATTCCAAGGAAAACAAGTCTGCATAGAGAAGTGGTCCGAGCTTAATTTTGATCGTAGTAGAAAGTTTCTATGAAATAATACATAGAAGGTAATAATTATTTTTGAACTTTTCCATAGGTTCATTTATATTGTAAATACCCTATTCTATTACCTCTTGGATTGCTAGAAACACACTGCCTGTTCATTGCCAGTGTATAATTAACTCACTAGTTAAGTAGTAACCTACTACTTAACGAGCGAGTTAATTATATGCTGGCAACAGGCAATTGCCAGTGGTCAGTGACAGGCAGACAGTGGCAGGCAACAACGAATTGTCAAAATAAACAAACTAACCAACGCGAATTGAAGTGCCTAGTTCTGAAATATTATTAATTACCAAATCCATACATTAATACGGTTCGGTTGGCAGTCGTCCCCTCGGATCTCGTACCCTCTTCATTCGTACCCTAGCGGTCGTAGCCTATCAATTCGTACCCTAATTAAAATCAATGATTTTCGTGAAGCCTACATATTAAGTGCACATACAAATTTTATTGACACTGAAATCGAAAGAAATATCAAACATAATACAATGAATAGGTTCTGATCCACCAAAGCCCGTACAAAATTTCAAGCTGAACAGCCACCACACTCCATCAACCAGCCAATACTACCAATATCTGCTGTTGAAGTTCCGTTTGTTGCAGCACAACCTGCAATACAAACAGTAGCTATTTAAACGTGTACGAACACCAGTACAACCAGCAGCTAAACGCGGTCCCGGTCGACCAAGAAAATACCAGCAGTCCGGCACCACTAAACCGGCAGCAGCATCTGGTGTGCTTTAGCGCCACCAGAAATTGCAACAAGAAGCAGAAGCTCACTTCAGCAGACGATATTCATGATGCCCTTAGCAAGAATTGCTAATCTAATCAGAATCTATTAATTGTATTATGTCTGATATTTTTTTTTTCATTTCACTAAAAGTTGTATGTGCATTTAATATGTAGACTTCACGAAAATCATTCATTTTCATTAGGGTACGAATGTGGCCAGGGTACGAATACATAGGGTACGACCGCTAGGGTACGAATGAAGAGGGTAAGAGATCCGAGGGGACGACTGCCAACCGTACCTATTAATACACAACTTACACATTAAGCGTCGGATCTAGAACCACATTGCTCAAATTTCGAAATTCGTTGAAAATGAAGTGGATATTGCATTCATGGAGATCCGCGTCTTGAAACTCTGAACGTGATGAAACCCACTCATGGGTTAAAATATTTCTTTTCAAGTGAATCATCTACAAAATCGAAGCATTTTCTTAGAGTCAATAAATTACAGCATCAAGTATTATACAAAAACGTGAAACAATGTTTAACATCATAATTATAACACGGATATAAATACAACATATGTACATTCATTGGCTATAAGCAAAGCAATACGAAAAATTTGTGAAAGGTGACACTCAATTTTTAATAAAAAAAGATTCTTAATGTCAAATGTATAGCATTTATTTCAACCTAGAGCTGACTCTCCAGTCAGTGCAGTGCAGTGTGCAGTGGTATGAAATGTTGAATGTAAAAAACAAGTGATAATCATACCTTGTAAGTTCTGGTATCCAATAAGATCTCGGGTTTAATTTCATCAGCCATAGTCGATTCTTATAGTTACCTATTCACAACTAATATCGAATATCCAATATTACGCTGCACTATTTAACTGTGCTCCTATTTTCCCGTTGTTCAAAATGCCGATAGCAGAACTGTTATAATCGAATAATTCAAAAACGTAACTAATCAATTTACCCTCCTATTCATTTTATAAATCACTGTAGGACAGAATTCACAAATAAGTTCAGTAATAACTAAACCTACCGATTAAACAAAAATTTCTCCAGAAGACTTTTTAATTCACGGCGAGCAACGGCACAAAGTTTGTGTCTCAAACGGAGAAAACGAAAACCGGTAAAATTAACTGAAACCAGCGTATAACAGAAAACTGATTTTCTACTTGTCATCTGGTGATAATGGAATGATACGGAGGAAAAGACATTTTCACAAGCTAAGCGCAGCGCCATCTCATTGGCATGTTGAAGGGTAGGTTTGGAATACACTGTGAGAGCGAGCATAATATGGAACCTCCCTAGTTTGGTATTAATATTAATCCATATATTACGTGTCATTTTGCAGGGGTGAGGGGGTAAGCTCTCCATTTACCGTAATGTTACAAAAGTTGAAACTCTAGCGGGAAGGGGACACACAGTTTCCAAAACTACTATCATATCAAAAATAGCTGCCTCCGTTTATCCCCCATTAAGTTAATTTTTGTCATTATGTAATACACAAAAAGTGCCATTCGACCTTTATTCAGTAAACTGGTAAGGTTAATTTCTGACTTCCCTTTGTATTGTTTTCTTATCATCAAGGATTTGCCAGAACTACACTTTGCAGTCAACTCGCCATTATGCTGATACATAATATAAGAAGATTTTCATGATTAAGTAGCAAATAAAATAGATTAAAAAAATTTGATGATGAATTTTACTTTTTTTGAAATCGTAGTATTTCTGGAATTTACTTCTACGTTTTTGAAGATTCTGCTCTCCCTTGTGTTTGTATGTTGTGAAGTGAACCATGCCAAACTATAGGGAGATCGGGCTGCCACATTTAATCCAATTTCAGTATATTCCCCCTGGCCCACCTCAAAAAAAATTATTTTAAAGTTAATGTAATTATTAAGTGAGCTTATGGCTGAGAACCGTAAAAGTAAAAGCGGAATTATTGAACCCATCAAGGTTCTTACTCAACATAGAAATGATTGAAGTGCTATTCCCTTCGATATTCCACAGAAGAATCAGTCCTCTTTGGGGCAAGTTGAGATTTATAACGCTAAATACCGTAAAGCTCCAAATAGAAGCCGGGTCTCCAATAGAGGCCGGCCTCTAATAGTGGCCGGGAGTTTTCCCATAAGCGGTAATGCTAATTTTTCCAGCTCAAACTTGGTATTTTTAATAGAAGCCGGGGGCTTCTATTTGGAGCTTTACGGTACTTACTTAAGTACTTACCTACTCAACTTAATATGGGACAATGTGACATTCATATCCACAAAGAAACCGAAATAAAAATATTGCCATCTTACGATTATTATCGTGCTATTAATAAATTAATAGCAATTATAATAATAAGTCATTATAAGCCATTGAGGCACTTGCAGACATTTTTACCACTAGTTTATAATAATAAATCAGATTTCAGTATTAACACGTTTAGTGGTTTAGTGGTAAACTAACCTTATTTAAAATTTACAAAAAAATTGTGTAACCTTCATTGGGAAGACATAGGCTTCCCAAGAGCTTCCTACTGTAGTATAGTCAACCTGCCTAATATCATGATCATGATGATCGGATTTATTTCTTCAAAACTTCAAGAACGTGTATGTTTTTGCATAGCTACGGCGCATAGTGGAGCAGATTGTGACATTATATTCACCTGTTTAATCATTTATGTGGTAGTAAATTGCCTATAAGTGAGGGAACCCATTCATTTTGTATACTTACTAGTTAGTAACTCCAAATTAATTCTTTAACTTCTGTGACGTAATTTTAATTGAGCTAAGCAATACAGCTTTACAGGCAACAGGCAAAGAGTTTGATTTGCAATATAATTAATGCTACGGAAAACATTTATTTAATTAAAAAACTAAATATTTATGGATTTTACATTTAGATGTCAACAGTGCGGTTTTTATTCAATCACGAAAGTATCACCATTGGGAATATATTATACTGGAAAGAGTGGCATCTTTCTGTAACCGTAGCCGGAGTTTTTCTACGTGGAAGGGAATATTTGCAACTTCTATTCTCTACCTTCTAAAATAATAAAATAGATCAGTTGTTCAAAATCTCTATTAATACTATTTGCTGATTTTTGTATCCGTATTTCACGAATTTCAAATGTCCATTATTTAAATGATGAATAAAGAACCGTAAAATTTTTTTAAAAAAGTGGGAATATAACCTCTCTACACAGGCGGGAGTAATGTGGTACATAGGAGCACAGTAAATCGTCTGTGAAGAATCAAAATGAACTATCCCCATTTTTAGCTAAAACCAAATTGCACTATTTACAAAACAAACTTAAATATAATCTTCATAAACGCATGTAAATAACACTTTTTAAGCTTAGGGGTTAGAGGTTGGGGGTTAGGGGTTACGGGTTGGAGGTTATAGGAGCTAGAGGTTCGGGGTTAGGGGTTAGAGGTTGGGGGTTAGGAGTTAGAGGTTGTGGGTTAGGGGTTGGGGGTTAGAGGTTGGGGGTTAGGGGTTACGGGTTAGAGGTTGGGGGTTAGAGGTTAGGAGTTAGAGGTTCGGGGCTAGGGGTTAGAGGTTGGGGGTTGGAAGTTGGGGGTTAGGAGTTAGAGGTTGGGGGTTAGGGGTTGGAGGTTAGGGGTTAGAGGTTAGGGAGATGCTGAGCTTTAGCTCATTGCAAAGACTAGAAATCCTGAAAGACAGTGCATACGTATGTATTACGATTTCGTTAAAATCTCTCCCTCTCTTCTTTCGAATCTGGCCAATCAACGACTCTGACCATGTGTTTTGATACATGGTACAATAGGGTTCTCCTTTATTAAAGCAAATATTCGCCGTAAGCGCAGCATTCGGGCCCCCGGTCGACAAATCAGGCGCGAAGTGCCGGATTATTTTGCCTACATTAATAGACGTTACTGTGGCTCTGTGTTTCTTTCAGCGATGGGGGGGAGGGGCCCAATTTCCAATAGCGATAGGGCGGCCTTCATCTACATTTATTGAAAAGTTTAGATAGCGCTAGCTCTACATGGCCGTTTTAGGGCAGAGATTGCGATAGTCGATAGTTCCACAGACGAAAAATCGTATGATCGATTGTCTATGTAGCTCCGTGAAACGAAATTTTTAGGGTAGGGCAGGTGTGGCATGCCCATATCCTATACTTTAACATTGGGGGCGGCGCTAGTGTAGGGTTAAATAAGGCCGCTACCGCCTTTTTGGAACTATTTTAGGTAAGGATAGAGATAGCGATGGTTCCGACCCTTTAAAGATTGGGTAGGGCAGGGATAGGACTGGAAAACAGCTTCACGGAAATAGGGCAGGGTAGGGCATGGTAAATTAAAATTCCCAACACTCGTTATTGTTTATTACAATTATTAGAAGTATTCGAATTTAAAATTGAAAAATTTTAAACTAGTGCTGTACTTTGTACTCTTTGCACAATGCAACACTGCTAAATTGCGTTGCTCCTGCTCGTGAGCGCAAGAGCAAAATCAACTTCAACTGATTTCGCGCAAAGCAAATAGCGAGGAATTTAGGCTGAGGAACCTACAAGCGAAGTCAGCCTGAAAATTATTCACCTTCCCTACGACCCTAAACACTCGTTATAGCTAGCTTATTAGGTCAGTAAGTCAACAAATGCTGAATTTAGGGATGGTCCATAAACGATGTTACCCAAATTGTCGCCCCCCACCCAAGCCCATGTCATCACCTTTATCATTACGTAAATTGCGGACATAACGGACCCTGCCGACGATGTCATTTATGGACGATTCCACAGTATTATTAAGGATCGTCCATCATGTCATTGGTAGGGTGACTGGACCTAGTCAGGAATTGATGACATACACATGACATATTAAGGATAGCCGGTTACGCAATGTTAAAGTGATGAGTTGGGGGTAGGTGGGTCCTAAGCTACAAAATATTTGAAATATTGAAGCACTCTCTCAGCTAGCAACTTATACCACTGCATTATTGGGTTTATACATTTATTATATTATCTGAAAAACCAACACGCGTTATTATCAATGATACACTGTGTATCTTGTTCTTAATTTTTTCGGTTAGGTTTTAGGTATGAAATACGGCCTTACTCCTGTGCATTAATACTTACAATTAGTGTGTTTTACGTGGTCCAATAACGTTTTAAAAGTGTTCTTTTAAATTGTGCGCAATTTACATTGCGAGCAATTTCAGAAAACAGATTGCTCAAAGTTGCGAGCAATCCTATTTTGTGAGCAATTAGAACTTTCCATGAGCAATTTACGCCGAGCAATTGTGGGCAAAATACAACACTATTAAAAATCTTAAAGTTACATTTTCTCATATTTCGCGTTCGTCCCGACGATTTCCTTGCTTCGACATTTGATATTGACGGAACGAGGGACAAAGTATTAATTTTCGAAAAATCCCTTATTTCATATCGGTTTTGTACTCGTAATAAAATTGCATCAAAGCAATGTCTTTATCCCAAAGGAAAGATATTGATACACGTAGTCCTGGTTTTTCATTAAAATACAAACAGTCATTCCTTTCGCGGGTTCCAGATTCAAAATTCGATCTGTG
>JAQFZE010005467.1:0-10273 GCA_034695245.1 Dicyrtomina saundersi
CAATCAACAATTTACATTTGTATATGGCTCATTCATGCTAGGGGAGCTTCCATAAATCTTATATCGTCTTTTAGCGCCACATGAATTATCTTAAGCCTTTGTTGAAGCTCAGCATCTACTTCGGGCCCCCCCGGTGTACAAATCCGGCGCGAAGCGCCGGATTTTTATTTTATTTTAAGGTAATAGATTTTCGCAGTTCGTATCACTAATAAATTCAAGCTGTTCACTAAGTGGTTTGAATTTTGGAAAAATGATGAAGTGTATTATGATATATTTTAAAACCGTTTAAATATTGTTTACCCTACGGGGCGATTACACGCATTAGTTTCCATTCTGTATCTGCGAGAATCACTTTCACAGCTGAACGTATCAGGGCTAAAACAATCACAAGTCACAATTCGACAATACCTTAAACAATAATTACATAATTATTACATAGAAAACAGCCAACATCCACTTAGCCACTGAACTTTTTGCAAGAATTTGTTGTAAAGAATCCGTAACAAATCAAACACATGGACTTGACAAATACAATAATTGCGTACCTCACTGGTTTATCATAAACAGTGTCCTATCTGGCATAAAATAAAGCAGTTATGTAGCTTATCACAATTCCCTAAACTGTGTTTTTCTATAAAAACATATGTTACTTTCTTTATAAGAATATTGCCAAAAGAAAGTTTATATAAATGTTAAATGTTGCAAAATTTTTCCATTACCATTAAATAAATATCATGTAAAACAATGGAATCCGCATCAGGGAAACATGCAGTGAAAATCTCACACTTATACCCTACATCTTTGTATTTGTTTTTTTATAAAACAATTTACGTTTACCAGCTAGCCTCACGCGCAATCATGTTGAGAACTTTGACATAGTACCCACAAAAATAGAGTCGCCGATGACGAAAATAATTATAACATTCTGGCATCATCATATTCACATATTTGTGAGCCACCTAATACTTTTCTAAGCAAATCAAAGCCCACTGTTGTCAAGGTTATTGGCGTTTATAACTACTTATTCAATTTATGAAACCAAAATAATTTTACGAATGATCAACGCCTTAAAGTTTTATCACGTTTCTCTCATCCTTTCACTTCTAATTGGTATGGATCGCTATTGAATAATTACAAGAGATTGCAGTCCATGTACAAAACATCTATTTGCTGCTGCATTCTACATTTTTGCACGCTAGGGAACTGAGCGACAACGTTAACGTAAGACAATAGTATTTAAATGGCAAAAATGTATAATTTTAACTACTCCACCAGCTTATTTAACCACGTATAATTAATTTAATTTAATAGTTTTAAAACTGGTCCATATTGTTTACTTGTAGTTTGTAACTAATTCTCAAATTTCATTAAAAAAGTGACTAATTGTTATTCCTAAGGTTGTGCTTATAGTTATATCGCTGGTTAAATTATTCCCACACTTATATATTTATTTGTTTGATTTTAAACTCAACATTGCCAGTAACTCACCCAGCGGCGGATCTAGAAAACAGTTCTGAGCTGAACAATGATTATAAGTCGGTCATTTTGGTTTAAATGTTCCTACGATCGTCTAAGTTAAAATGTTTATTCTAGAAAGGGCAACTACCTCGTTGCTCACCCTGTGGATCTGCGAATGACTAAAATAACATCTACTACAAAGATCAGTACAAAATCTTCATGTGTCCGGATTGTAGTATGGACTGTAATTTTTTTGAAAACATGTAAACCTATATCTGGGAATTACATTTATGTAATAAGGTTTATCGATATAAAATGCACATGCTAGAAACAATTGTATTGTTTCCCATGATGTTTATGCAGTATAAATATTTTAGTAGAGACTTAAACACTGTTTCATATTGAGAAGTATTTATAACAACGAACTTTGGCTACCTTGTTGCTAAGTCCATTCTGAGATTATAAATTGAATTACAAAAGTGTAAATTTCATCCTGTTTTGCAAGTCTTCGATTTGCAAATATTGTCAAGTTTATGAAATAGTAGATTTTATTTTAGTTTAACATTTTTAGCTTCAAAGCCGCTTCTTGTTTTTTACTTCCAGTTATCAATATTAACAATTCAGAGTAACTTTTGTCGACAAAATTAGGGGAGACTTGTAACCTGTGTGGCACTTGTGGCAGTGGGGTTGGTAAATAACCATGACTAAATCCTACAGTCCAGTGGCTTAAGCAATTAAACATAATGTGGTGTGTGACATATCCGGCACGAATTTCCATTGGTTGGGTGAAGATATTTTAAAAAACCTTTAAAAGGTTATTTGTTGGAATAGAAAGTAAAACTAATAATTACTATTAGCAAGTTAGTATTTTGAGGTCAATTTCGTCAGGCATATCTGTGATGAAGAAGCATTTTGCCCTAACGTCTAACATCCAATTCAGTGCTTAGTTAGTGTTTTATTCCCAAATTCCCTTTACTGCAGTTTCAAACTCAGTTTGTAAAATTAAAAATATTTTAATGAATTTTAAATGTTCTTTATATTCTTACTGCAAATTTTAGGTTGCATTGTTTAAAAATAAATACTTTGAAATACATTTAAGTACTGCATATCCCAACTATTAAATTAGGCTATGCTACTGATATTGTTATATTCAAACATTATTTAATTAATTATATAGAAGCCAGTAATAAATTTTGTATGCACTAAACGTCGCTTGATTTTAACCCAGGCTTTGCAATAGCACAAATACGTAGCTTGACCTAAATCTTGGTGTTATCATGATTGTAATATCGCTGTGCGACTGTGCGTTAGACGCCATGAAAATGAAAATGCAATGCCTAAAATAAAACAAGAGTAAATTTATCAATTCAAGACAAATCTTGTGGCTTTCACTGAAAAACTGTTTTAACATAAGACGCAACTACTTGATTAATAGATGTAAGATTGAAGTTTTGACACCACTGTACCGAACTGTGTTACGACAGCAAAATGTATTTTTAAATTAATAAAAGCAATTTTGAAAAAAATGCTGTTTACAAAACTAAATCCCAAAATATTATTTGGCTGAAGTGCATAGGCAAATAAAATAATTACATTTAATTACCCACATGGCTTTCCTACTCATCGCTAAGAGAATTATCCCCACTAAAATTAAATGTGCCTAAACGAATCCAGAGAACCTGACAGAGACAAGGATATCTGGTCGTCAAGCAATTATTCTTGTATACACATTGTTTTTCAAATTAAATCGAACAACAAGCTTATGCTTCATCGTTTGCATGACGACGAAGACTCATTCTGTGTAACTTTTCAGAAACTCAGTATTGTTAATGAAATTATTGTTACCCGATTCTTACAAGTACTACACTACTTTAAAGAATCCCTTTTAAATAGATACGTCAGGATCTGCAATTCTAACGGTGCAAAACCTAACCGGCGCTTAAGCATGAGGTATCACTTTTAAGTATTTATATTGTTTGATTTTAAAACCGACACTGCCTGTTACACATTTATTTGGGTCGAGAAATTCAGTACGAAGAAGCCAATAGTCACCTTTTAAATATTACAGTAGTTATAGCCAAATAAAATTCTATTAGAGTACAAGAAGCGAATTTTCCAGTATATTCGTTGCTAGTATATTAATCACCATTACGTACATACGTTTCTGTAGTTTCTGCAAATATAAGTTTACTGATACATGCTTTTGTATTGAAGTAGTTCATACATATGTTTTGTTCAAAACAAGATTCAATTTCGCTTGTTATTCTACGCTTGACGTTTATACATATAACTACTACACACCAATGTATACAAAATATATCCAGCTTTACAATGTTGTCTCGCAAGTGGTCATGATGTCACGTTTTTCAGGAATTTGAAAATGTTATATAAAATAAAATCTTGTAAAGAAGGTACTGTGGAAACAAAATTTATACTGTATTTTTATTGTTTAAAAAAACACTTGTCAATTGCAATTTGCGATGGAGAGATAGCTTCGTTGTATGAGCAAGCTTCGAGCTTGGCACTATTTCCGAATCGAAGTAATCTAGAACTGTACACATTTTACACATTTCTGGTTTCATTAAAGTTCAGTTAGTTTTAACGTTTGGTTAAAAGCAAAAAAGTAGCACAAGTTGTTATGAAACACCCACGATATTTAAGAGCGTTTAGCCTTCACCCTATTACACCGAATACACGAAGGTGGGCAAAATAAAAAATATAATATGGCTTTTAAATGTGAACTTCATCTAGAACGACAATGATATATTATGAGATTTTGTTTTCATTAACATTTTGAAATTCCAGAAGAATAAATGATGATCTTTGTGTTTGCAGCAACAAGTAAGCATTACTGAGCGGTGTTGAAGCCACAAAACTTAACTATTTATAAAATACAGTTTCATGAGCTTGACACTAATTGAAAATACAAAGCTCGTAAAATAACTTAAATTATAAATTTGTGTGATTTAATTACATTGTCTTGCATTTACATTATCCCAAAGTTGCCCAGCTTGCAAAAATGTACAGTGCAGCGGCAGTCACCTCTTTTTCACATAATCTGCAATCTCTAGAATTTAGTCGGTGGTTAAACGTACCAATTTAAAGGAAGTGAATGATAGAAACGTAATGAAACTTTAAGGCTTTGATCATAAAAGTAAAATAATTCGAGAGATAAGTTTGCAGACTATATTAGTGTAAGTTGTGGCTCATTGTGTTTTACTAATCCCTATTAGTCCTATACTAAGTAACATATATTACACCATTTAAAAGATCCATTCATCAACATCATACAGTCTTATACCCGCCACTTTCTAATTCCTACTGACTGCTGGAGAGGTGCATCTTATTAATTTACAATTACGTTCATTTCAATGATGTAATGCGTGTCCACAGTAGTTACAAGGTGAAATATCAAACCTACCAGTGATAATAATGAATGTTAATTAATTACACAAGTTTTCAAGCAATGTTGTTTCTTGTACACTAACTATGTTAGGAGTAAAAAAAGTTACAAGTTATTAAATATATTTCACGTGTACCTTTAGCTCTTATTAAGGCTCCGAACAAGCCACATTTATTATTGAATTATTCTGGTTTTTGTATTTTTTGCACTCTCTTATAGTTTCAATCCATTCCATTATTCGTATTTCCTTTTCCTTATACGAGATACCATACTAACTTGGTACGGAGTTGGAATGAAGCTACGTAGAAAAGTGTGTAAAATCCAAGTACTAAAATTTTTCGGCGTTAAAGTGTTACATTAAACTTTTCCTTGGCAATATTCTTATAGAGAAAGTAGCAGTACATGGATTTGTAAGAAAGCTCAGGTTTAACTACTAAAGGGCAAATTAGAGGCTGTTTTTGATGTAATAGGTGTGTATGTAATTATTTAAGCTTTGCAATAATTCAAACTTCAAATAAATCGTGCTAGTAATTTATTCAACAACCTTCCTAAAAATACTTAACAACTTAACATGCAGTATTAGTTGAAAACAATAAATATATTCAATTGTAAATTCCTACAACAACGCCATTGAGCTTGTGCCCTTTGAAAAATGCATGAATATAAATCATCCTGCTAGCGATGAGTCTTAAAGCAATGTAAGTAATCAAATATGAATATCCTGATCATGTCAGCAATTTAACTCAATGATATTTTTCGATTTATGTAGTTTCGTAAACAGTTTAAAACAAGACTTTTATTCATTTTAATTTCTACTTTGCGGTCGTCAAAATGGTCGTTACAGTGGTGCTAAAAGTGGAATCTTGCATCTAATAATGAAATCGTTGTTTCTCATATTAACATAATTTGCCTCTAAAGGGACTAGATTTGCCTTTCATTAATGTATTTGCTTAAGTTTATTTTCAGATGTTACAACTATTGTCATTATGTCCTACGCTACCCTACGACAACCATAAGACAAACGAGAGCAGATGTGACCTGATTTGCATTGCATAGCATTTCCTGGAGAAAGAATCAAGCGGCTTTGAACGTTTTCAATATATATAACTGGATTCCATATAATTAAATATAGTGGAAATATAACAGTATCAGGAGCATACCGTTATTTTACAAGATATCCAGTAAATTACCATTCAGTCAAAATAGAGAGAAATATCTTTGTTCCGCAAAGTATTTATGCCGCTTTTGACTTCACCAAAATTTGCCTTAATTAAACCTTAAAGCTACAGGGTTCATATTGTTATTCGTAATAAATATCAGAACTAATTTCGTAGCACTGGTAACTGGTACAAAACGCATAAAAACATGAAAGCATGGTAAAATAAGTAGAAACCATTTATGTACGTAGCAAGCAAAGACAACTGAAGTAGATTAATACAAATTGTTATTTTAATTGCGTGAAAGCATGAAGCATGATCCCGCTGATTGACAAGCAGGGCAATGAAGTTACCTTGGTGAAAGCCTTGAAAGATGAACCAATTTGAATGTATTTTCTAATTCTAATTTTTAGGGTTTCACTGTATTAAATTTATTGGTTATTAATGTGTTTCACTTTCTGCATATTGGATTAACAGTAAACCTGTAAAAGTGAACATTGATTGTAAAACGTAAAACAATACTTTTATGCAATCGTATACTGCTCAGTTGAGGAATGAAAACCAAGCAGCTTTGAAGCTGCACTATCAAAAAAACCGTCAAAAATATTTTTCAAATAATTGTGCATCTTTGTGTCAGTGGAGCTAGTTTTAATCAGTTTTACTGATCACTATTCGTCGTATATTAAATTAAATTACATAATTTAAAAGCTATATTCATTCACGTAATATTCAATCTTATACCTTCTACTTTCCAATTCCAACCATTAGAACGATGCATCTCATTTACTTACAACTACGGTAATTCCAATGATGTTGAAATGCGTGTGCACTGTGATTATATGGAAAAAAATCAAACCGACCGGTAATAATAATTAATGTTATTTAATAATACAAATATTCAAATAATGCTGTTTCTTGTTCAATAATTATGTCAGAAGCCAACCGGGCCGCAAGTTGTTGGAAATGTTTTGATTGTACATTTGACTTAATTAAAGGCTTTCTGAAAAAGCAACATTTATTATAGCATTCTTTTTGTTTTTGTATTTTTTGGACTCTCTTAGAATGGCATTCCATTATTCATATATCCTTTCTGCGGATACTATAATTACTTAAACTTGGCAGTCCAAATTGCTAACAACCACTAACAAAATGAGAGTGCTGATATTTGGCGGCGTTAAAATAGTACGTGTGACTTTCCTTTGGCAATATTCTCATAGAGAAAGTAGTACATGCATCTGTAAGTTATCGCATGTAATGTAAGTGGGATTAGCTGCTTAAGTACTAAAGGACAAATCAGATGCTGCTTATGATGCAACACGTTTAAACGTAATTATTTAAGCATTGCAGTAGTTAGCATTTAAACTTTTGGTTAGTCATGCCAGTATTTCATTCGACAAACTCAGTAAAAATATTTTTAACTTGCATTATTTGTTGAAATAAAATAACAATGCAAGCTTAAATTCTTGCTTAAACGCCATTGAGTTTGTGCTTCTCTCTGAATTTTGAAATTCTTTGTTATTGAGGGGAAATTCCGCGGGCTATAAGTGTGATAGCCGTAATGTACATAGGCAAAAAAATGTGAAAATCATATTTATGTAAACAATTTAGCAACGATATTTTGCGATTTAGTTTCGCAAACTGTCTTAAAATAAAAAACCTCTTTTATTCATTTAAGGTCACACTTTGCTGTCGTCATAAAGGTGGTTACAGTGCATTGGTGCTAAAAGTTAAATGTTGCATCTAATAATAGAGTAGTTGTGTCTCGTGTTAAATTAATTTTCCAGTAAAAGCAACTAGATTTGCTTGCATTAATATATTTACTCAAGTTTAATTTCAGATATTACAACTATTACCATTGTATCCTACACTACGCTGCGAAAACCATGAGAGAATGGCTTTCAGAAAATTATTCATAGTGACATCAGTAACAAAATCTGAGAGAAAGAATTAAGCGGCGTTGAACGCCCACAATATATATTGCTCGATTCGATTTAAGTAATTATTGTGAAATTAAAACAGTATCAGTTGCAGTTGGATGGCGTACGTTTACAATATATGAATTTATTTAGGAGGCCAAGGTTTTTTTTATTTTCTGCCTAATGGTTAATTATTTTGAAACGTAATTAATATGTTTAATTTGGGTTCCTATTAAATAGAAAAAGAATAATTGGCAACTGTTTCACTGGATTAACCTTCATTAGGTGGAGGTATTAATTTGTAAAGTTGTTAATCCGAGGACTCCAGTAAAGGAAATGTGCTGTTACAATAATTATTATTGACAGAAGATTTAAATTGAAGTGTAATGAGTAATGACTGCGTGCGTTATCACGACGCTCACAAACTAAAAAAATTAAGCAAAATAGAGTGCAATCTAATCTTTAGTCAATTACAAGGTAAAAATTAATAGCTTGCATTTAAGTACTAAGTAAACGAACAGTTCATATAAATCCGTGTGTAATAGTAACAAGTCCCATTGCACTCAAGCCAATGGGTGGATGAGTTGAAAATTCATTTAAAAGTACAACGAGTTTTGATTGACTGAGGGAGGAGCTAATATAGTCCTGGCCAATCCAGTCCTTAAAATGTCTCACCTGTTGATGTAATAATCACAATTAAGGATTCATTTTTATGCTGTCGTTTTTCTTTCATTTGAACTTTTTTGTCCAAATGTTGTCATTGTGAAAAACTTAATATTTCATTGGAAAAAGAGAATCGGCATTTTATAAAAGGAAACCGGCAGTAACTCGCAGTGAATTAGGAAATTATCGTATTGGCACTATTGGCAAATATGTGATTTACATCTATAAAAACGTTCCTTTTTTTTTTTAGTCTGTCGGCATTTTGAATGCTATTCCAACGTACTACAAGAACTTATAATCAAAATATATTACTGAATAGTTAAATCGATCAGTACTTCAAAGGACACAAGTAGGAATCTCACCTTACCTTGTGCACTTGGTTCTAGAAGGATTTGCTTAGGCACATTGTGAAAATTTCTATTCAACATAATTTTAGAGTTGGTAGAACGGCAAAGGAAAGGTCCTTGAACTATTGTTATTTTCACACTTTACACGTTAGAATTCACATATAACCTAAAGCCCAATTACACAAACCTAGGTTTGTCACCAAACAAAATGTTTTGCCATTTTCTAAAGAATTTTTGTGTTTAAAGTAACTTTGTTTGATTTTTTTGCTAAATTGGAAGTTATAAGTTTTAGTTCGAAAAAAATAAGTTAGGCACTTTAAGTAATCTCATTAGAAATATCTATTTTGGCTTTTAAATGTTGTTAACCTTTTTCTTTAGAGAAATTCAAGTTGCATTATTTTAAACGAAATAAGTAAAGCTTAGTTAATTTAAAATAAAATATAATAACTTTCAGTGCGTGGAACTGTTGTATGCATGTACGAATATGCTCCTGATGCTGTTATACTTATACCAATTCCATAGTTTAATTAATTTGTAAATATTAGGCATAAATAGCAATGATGTATTTTGTAAATGTTAAACGTCGCATAATTCTGAATGTAGCATCTGCCAGCCCACGTATAATTAGATAAGTTGCATCGATTACACACACAGATTTGCAATGTTTCACACTCAAAATTTCTAATATTTTTTGTAATATGTAGAAACTGTATTTTTAATTTTTGGGATATGACTCTCAAAAAAAATTTTTTTTACTACTAACACAAATATGCTTAAAAGAAAAATATTTTATTACGTTTAAAAAGTAAAGTATAAATACAGTTGTACTCACAAATTTGAAAAAGTTGCGAAGTTTTGATTTTGGTACGTAGAAAATGATTGTAGTGTTCAATTAATTGGAATATAACCCAGTTAGAGAACTATTATAACATTTATATAATATAACATAAATAAAATAAATAGTAATCTAATGACATTTATAACCTATGGCGTGGATTTTATGAGTGGCTAGTAGCAGTATTGATAATATCTGCGGAAATGAAGAACTGAATAGCTAAATATAGAACATAATTAAAGTGTGTAATGATCAGACTATATATATAGTATAAGTGGATATAAGTATAACTGGGTTAAACAAAAATAGGACCGTTTACTCATAATATGCTGCACCTAGTTACAATTAGCCCTAATCTCATAGATAGGAATAGGATATTATAGTCAACAAAGAATCAAAATGGCCATTATCCTATTTAGGCTAGAATTAAAATAAGCTATGCCAAAAACAAATATTACTTCAGAAATGCCTAAAACGCTGATAACAAAGTTCTG
>JAQFZE010005468.1:0-10272 GCA_034695245.1 Dicyrtomina saundersi
TGTAACCACAAACTAAATACCTGTGAACACACTACGGCTTTTTAGATGCTGAGCTTCGGCTTATCAGCTTATATTGAAATGATTTTGCGTGTCTGTCTGTTGGTCAGTCCGTCTGTGGATCGTAAAAAACAGGTCACAGTTTTAAAACGACCACAGTTGCGAGTGCCGGATCTGCTTCTACTTAGCCCACTAGTACCGGCACCACTCAACACAGAACCACTTGTACCTATGCTAATGTTACCGAGCCAACACATACCAACACCAGTCGTACCCCGCCTACGCTAATTACCAAACGCTTTTTTCACCCTGCTCTTTTTCACAAGAAAAACTGGTACCGAGCCTACTCGAATTACTCGTACTTTTTCCAATAGTACCAGTAAATTTCGTACCCAGCCGAATCGTACCAGCGCTACTCCTACTAAGCCCGCTAGTATCCAGCTAACTTTAGCCTTAGCTGGTGTTACCAAGCCTACTCATACCAGCACCACTCGTACCCTGCCCACTCGTTTCACCAAAACTCCAACTAGGCCCACTAGTACCTGCGCTTTTCGTATCAAGCCCACTTTTACGTGCACCATTTGTATCCCGCCTATTCTTGCCAGCAAATCTCGTACCTATAGCCCACCTTTTTAGCGCTAAATGCGGTGTTACTATGTTAACGTTACCACTTACTATACAGTCAAATCCGTTTATAAGGGACGCCGCCGGACCAGCGAAATCGCTCCCTTATAGCCGGATTCCCTTTTAACCGTTTAAGGGATTTTCCTTATAAGCGGACACAACACAATTTTAATTTGAAATTTTTATTTTTAATCAAAACATGGTCAAGGAATATACAATGTTGTTCAATTGGTACAAATTATTTAGATTATTTGAAATGGTCAGTTAATGTCGATTGTTTCGTGTCTTTGTTAGTGTGGTTATGACGAACACGTATGATTATGTTGTGTAGATTAGAAAATGTTGCGTCGTCAGTAATTGCCTGTGCTAATAAACATTGTCGAATCGTCATCTTTTTCATAATCAGGTTGAACCTCGTCTAAGTGGAAGCACATTTTTGAATGTTGAAAACAGTTTCGGATTGTATTTACTGTAACCAAATTCCAAGACTGGTACATCCACAAAATAGACTGCAAAATATCTGGTGGATTTACTTGTTTGGCTTGTATTTTATTATTTTGTGTCGTTTTTCTTGAAAATTCCCTTATAAGTGGACTAAAATACCAAAAAATTGTCTCAAATTTGTCCCTTATATCGGTTCCCTTATATCCAGATATTTTTAACATTGAAACATAGGCTGGCCAACTAAATATTTTAAAACTGTCCCTTTAAGCCGGATTTCCCTTACATCCGGATCCCTTATAACCGGATTTGACTGTATAATTTATTTAGCGTGTTTTGACAATAGTAAAAATTTCAAATTGATATAACAGTCTATTGATTCTTCACCAGCAAGACACAAGTACTGCCGTAATAATATATTGAACAAAAGAAAAAGAAAAAGTTATGCTATTATTACACGTTGCTAGTCTACACAGGTATTTACTGGAAATGGAATTTGAACAGAAAGGATTCAATTGAGTTGGTTACGATGGAAATATTTCAACTAAATAATTGGAGCTATAAATACATAATCAAGTGGAAATGGAAATGGAAACTCAAGTCAAAAGGAAGCATTCAATCCTTATAAATATTTTTTTGATTCTACTACAGAGAAATGTCCCTGAAATTCTACACGACTTCCAAGGACATCACACAAAATAATTTTCCTCTGTATATTTCATCTCTGCCTTTCTCAAAATTCTCTGAATTCTCTCTATTGACTTTGAATGACAGGGAGAGAGAGAGGGACTACCCGCCACTAACACAATCACAATAAATCATGATATGTCATATAGACTATAAAGGCATCTCTCATATATTTTTCACAGTTGATAATTTCAATTGAGTACATACTATAGCAGACGCACAAAAGTCTGTCAATATATATATACATATTATGTAATAGGCACTTACTTAGATAACCAATGAAATCACATAACAACCCATCAAGTCAAATCAAATCAAACCAAAAAAGTTTTTTAATGATGGACATAGGAACTACAGTTTAAAAATATAGAATAAATATTATTATTTGTGAAGGGTAATATGGGGCTGAAATCCTGAAATTGAAAGGTAAACTGTCTGTGAGAGCATCACCCAATTGACTGCCATGCCGTAAATATTTTTAATACACAAAATTCAACAAATTATAGTATACGCTCTAAAAACATGTAGGGATGTTGTTGCTATGTTGCTGTGTTACAGTACAAAGAAGGAGACAGATTAGATTTTCTTGGAAATATTCTCTCATTCAAATATATTTGCCAAAGTGAATTACATTTAAAGTCATCGTAGTATACTGTTCTACTGTATATAGAGGCAGCAGAGATAACAAGAATAAAAGTTGTATTCAAATTTGTTTTATAGTTTCAGATTTGATTACATATAGTATAGGCCACTCACTACACACTACTGTAAAATACATAAGGAGTCCATGAAAAATAAAAAAGCTCTCCTGTCACAGCCAATACACGGAGATAATTTTAAAAGTTCCTTGAAGCCTCCAAGTCTGGAACTGGAACTGGGACTGGAACTGGAATTGGAACTGTAGGGTTCAAAAGCAGCATCATGAAACACTCCTTCTGCTCCTGGTGTTTTGGCAACTTTTTAACTTTGACTGATGATCAAGAGCCGGGATAAAGCTGATCAGAAGGGAGAAAGAGACTGAGGACATTTTTAAAAGCAGCTGCGATAAATAACGAAATAGTTTTTGAACTCGCTCTGACAATCTCACAAATTTCTGGATTTCTCTGAGAGAGAGAGAAGACTAAAGTTAAAGGGAAAGGAGAGAATTCTTGTTATTTGAATTGAAATTGGGACATCATTCGATCCGGATCCGGATCCGGCTCCGACTCAGAATCCGATTCTGCAATCATCTCGATCTCGATTCCATGGACTTCAGACCAGAACATGATAATAATAATAATGCATAATACGTATGTACATATAGTGTCATGAGTGGGTAGCACGGTAGGAAACTACAAAGAACCAGACCAGGCCAGACTAGCAGACCAAACCGGGACCGGACCAGAACAAAACTAGGTATGTGGGTAATGTATAGAATCTAGAATCTCCCACCTTTTTGGCGTCTGAAAAATTCCTGGAATCTATCTACCTGTACATATATAGAAGATTTTTCTTTCATCTCCGTCATAGCCTTATGGCAAGGCGTTGGAAACTTTCCCCCGCAAAAACCGAAACTAAAAAACTTGGCGTTGAAAATCAGGAGAAATTATATGTACATCAATTTCACATTCACTGAAACACGTTTCTATTTCTATTTGAGATAACAGGTTCTAACGGACGATACATGTGGAACTGTGTACTGTATTGCTTAAAGTCTGGACTTGGACTGAAGCTCAAGAAGGACTCTAGGATGGAAATAATGACTTGGAAAGTAAAGTGTGAGGCATGTCATGTCATCATGATAGATGTAATCTGATATGATCTGTTAGAAGATTTGAAACAAACAGGAGCGATTGTTTTTGCACTTGTCCTTGTCCAAAACCAAAACCAGCGTCAGCCCCAAAGAATCCTGAGACAAATAATTTGTCCTTCTCTTTTTCTTTCATTCCACATAGATATCTTCCCTCCAATTCTATACAGTATACTAGGTTAGCACTACCCATTTCACTTCCAGGTGATGTAGCTCATCCTCTTGACTCCGTGGTACAGTCAGTCAAGTTTCCATGGCTACACAAATGGGAAAGAGCAAGGGGAAAAAATGCAGGACACAAAAGGGAAAGTATCTGTGGAAACTGTAGAAAGGGAAAAGGCCACTTGACTGCTGAACACTTTCATCATTAAAATACCATAGACGGTGGGAAAGATACATACTACTTGGCTATGCCCCGTGCCGTGCCGTGCCGTGGCCGTGCTTCCTTCTCCATAACTCCATGGTCGTCGTCTCTATTTCCACTTTCCACTTTCAGGGAATTCCAATCCAACATCTAACTGCCAACTACTCAGCCACTCAACGACAGATCTCTCCAACCCACGAACAAGCAACTGGAGCCGCCGCTCCTTCCCTTCTACTTTCTCTCTCTCCCACTCTCACTCGCCATCAGACAGACAGATACACTATACAATTTCAGCCGGAATCCAAAGCTCACATTTTGTCCAAGTTGCTGTGTAGACACGATGTTCATGTGTAAAGCTTTCCATCTCCCTTCTCCCATGTCTATCTATGTCAATGTGGACATCCACATCAACGCCATAGCACCATATACCACCAACCTTCCGCCCCTATATATTATGCACCATGCATATTTCCCAATTTAGGATACTTTTATATACAAACCGTAAAGCTTCTTATCACTTTCGCTAACTCTCAATCTTATAGTTACAGGCCCGGGAGTTATAAGAGGCCCGGCCGGGACAAAGTCTCTGACTATTGTACACATATTTTTTGTAAATCGGATGATTTAATTAAAAGTAAGACTGAAATATTTACTTTTACTTATTTTTTAAATGTACCACTTTGAAGCTGGTAATTTTAAGAAATTGAGCTTTTCTTAAGTCTAATTTAATTCATTGTAAATAAACAGTTTGAGAACTGACGGTAAATTGTATAGAAACTGTCATTTTGTAAGTGTATACAGTTTTAATAAAAAAGAGCTTTTTAAAACAGGCAATGATAATTTGTAAAACTGTAGAATGGAGAAAGCAGTATGCAAGTATAGGCTTAAAGGTATGGAATTAAAATTATCATGTGAAAGCTACTCTTTCTCTCTTTTGCATTTAAACCAGTTTAAAAAAAAGCCGGAGAGACACTGAGAGTATACTGATAATAAGAGGCCTCGGGAGATATATGTCAAACATACCCACAAACCCGGGATAGTCACTTGAAGTTTTACGGTACATCTACTATTGCTATTGCTACACAGCTATGTATATCAAGCGGGGCATATATCTCACCCAGACATATAATTTCTAATGTATTTGTATTGGTAAGATTTATTTAATGTTGATGGGATGGGGAAAATGCCTGGGATGAAATTCTGCCCTGGAGTAAAATTCAGGTCAGTTGGACTTTTGGTTTTTGTTATTGTTGGTCTAACTCAGTCAGTGCTCTCTGCTCACTCGCACTATAATTCCTAAATATACCCTTTGTTTGCTTGACTGGACTGAGCTGAAATGAAAGTTGGAAAGCAGGTGGTTCTTGATTTCGTCGTGTTTATCGCGGCGTAGCTACGTACGTTATATTGTGGGGACTGGAGTTGCGGAGTTGGCCTTGGCCTGGGACTATGGCTTTCTCCGAGTTTCGGCTTTCCCTTTGTTGTTGTTGGAAAGGCTTAATTCATTAGATTATATCTGCAGATCCTTCTCAATTTCTCAGTTTCCATCATCCCTCATCATGTCTGGATCTGGAGCTGGAGCTGGAGCTGGTGCTGGAGCTGGAGATGGACTGGGACCCATGGCAAGAGTCCCGCCCTCACACCAAAATGAAAAGGAGAATAATAAATGTCGGAACTTGGATTTTGGATTTGGGAAGAGATAGAAATGCAATCCATCCTACTCATCGTCAGGATGAGAGACACATAGCGAAAGAGAGAGGCCCAAATTCGAAATAGGAGCGACGAAGGAGATGATGAGTACAGCATATCACATCATATCAGAGAACCGAGCATGGGGAACCTTACAATATATCAGTTATGTTACGAGGATGATTAGAGAAAAGTAGAAGAGATGAAGACAGTCCTGTCTCTGTCCCTATCATACTTGTGTCCCAACTCCGACACATGAGCAAAATGCTTTCCGGCTCTATATTTCCATCACACACACACACTCACTCACAAAACTTGAACTCCCGAATTTTGAGATACCGGTACCGGCACCGGCATCGGCATCGGCACCGGAACCGGCACAGCTCCACGCTCCATCAGCCATCAGTCTCCCTACGTTTTGGATTTGGATTTTCACTTGGATTTTGAAACCTTATAATATAATGGTAACGGCTCAGAGTTCAGACAAGGTACGCTATACAGCTCCTATTCGTATCTCAGTAATGAAAGAAATGATGAGCATGTGTATGATACGGATGGATGATGAGCTCTGTGTCTCTGTGCGTAGTCGACGTGGTAGAATGTGTAATAATCTTGAATGTCCAGAGGACGGGGGCAAAAGTGAAAGCGAAAGTGAAAGCGAAAGTGAAAGGGAGAGTAAAAGGGAACGCGAAAAAGCGAACGGGAGATGAGGATATGAGAATGGAGTAAAAGGGAGAAATTGAGCAGTTGGCAATGTTGGCATTGAGCTCTTTGTGATTAGCAACTACGTGTTGTGCATAAACTATTAACGGAACTTTCTCTCATCGTGAGTCAGTCCCTCTGGTTCAGAGGAAAGTGAAGGGAGATGTGCAGCGGTTGAAATGACTTTTCTCTCTTCCCTCGGATGAATTCATGGATTCGTGGCTCATCCCTATGTCTATGTAATTTGAGAGAATTGTCGTCCAAAAATGGGGGATAGTGGTCATAGCCGTAGCCGTCGCCGTAGCCGTAGCCCATATGATTCTCTCAAAGTCCAGTCCCGAGTCAAAGTATCATCATCCATTGAGCAAACCTACCGCAGCAAAGCAAACCACGAGGCCCCAACACCAACACCATTGCATTACTAGCTATACTACTATATGAAACTTTCCACCTTCAGCTTCAGTTTCCAGGGCATCGCACCGTACCGTGCCGTCCGGTGGCGTGTGGGCCGCCCTATGACTCCAGTTTGAATTCTCCTCTTGTTCTCTACTAACTACACTGTATGTCGTATGTGTGAATGGGGAAACGAATGTGGATATGTGTGGATGTGGATGGTATGTGTGTCCATATATTTGGTGGTGGTGGTGTGTGTGCCTGTTTGTGTGTGAGAGTGGGACCGCCTAATCGATTATTATGAAAGCATCAAGGCGTGCATTACTGGATCCTCTGTCTCTTTCCTGCCAACCATCCAGCCACCCATTCCGTCCCACCAACACCGACATCAACCCAACACCATGTAATATGTAGCAGAGCATAATACCGTACACCGAACACCGTATATCGTATCACACCACCATCCCGTCCACCACCTCCTCCGCCTCCTCCCCCTCATCTATATACACACACACACGCATTCCAAACAAAGTGGGAATAAAAGTAACGTGGAGGAACTTTTCTTGTGTCTGTGTGTATCTCCCATCTCAGGATCCCACCATATTCCATATCCCAAACCACCTCCTTCCCACTCCCCACTACACCAACTTTCATACCTCCTCTTTCCCCTCTCTTTTCCACACCAAACAACTCTTTTCACTCCTTTCACTATTTTCTCCTCATTCTCACACACACATCAATTCCCATTACCTTTTCTCAGCCCTCTCCACAGAACATACCTTCGTAGTTCGTAGGTGGTACCTTACCTATTGAAGCTAGGTACATTTTTCTCGCCATGTGTTTCACACGATATGGATATATAAGCCTTCAACTTCCCACTCCTACCTTCTTTTTCTGTTCTCTTATTCTATTATTGTAGAATTGTAGTGTGCTCCTATGCTGCCTGAGGAATCTCCAAGCTCAATAGCATTCCACACCTTTCTTTCTGACTTTCTTTCTTTCTGTCGTTCTCTCTTCTTCTTTTTTTTTAAATTTCACTCTGTCCGTCCGTTCCGCTCCACTCTGTCGCTTGTCGATTTCGGCTTCTGTCTGTGTCTGTGGTGCCACATACCTACCTAGGTAGGTACATAGTATAATGTTTCACATAATATTTTATACTTGACTTGGTTTGTCGTTTATTTGACTTGACAGTCGGAGTTCTCCGTTCTCCAAAATTCACCATCCAATCAAGCTACATGCTGATAGTAATAACAATAGGTGCAGTCCTCATTCCTCTTCTCTGGAGATATGTAATGTCCATAATGTGCGGGTGTTACCTTCACTATGTTTACTGCAGGATTATAATGCGTAGACAGGAGAATTTTACAATCTTATAGTAATAATGTTATTTCTACGTTTATTTTTTGCTATGATTCGGTTCAACAACCTTGTGTGAATGTTTTACTTTTAAGAATGTAATATGTGTCAAACAAGATTTTAAGATATTGCTATATGGTAGTATTGCGAGAGGGTGGAATTTTGGAATTTTAGGGAAGTTTAGTAGTTTTTGGATTTTGGGAGTTTAACAGCTGTCAATATGGGAAGAACGTGTATTGTTTTCAATGAGAAGCAAACTACAATTTGTACGGAACAACTTAATTTAATTTCACTCATTGTTCTCGTCAGAGCAGAATCCAACTCGACTATCATTAGATATATCTTTATATCTTTAAAGATGAGAATTCCCTACAAGATTCCAGTCTAAAATGTTGTATCTGCCTCTATTATGAGTATGGCTTGGTTGCGTTGGTGTGCGGTATACGGATTGCCTAATCTATTTAAATTTTGAATAAAAAGGGAAATGAGTGGGTGGGCAGAGAGGGCAGGATCAATATATGAGATGAGTATCAAAGTGGATTAACTTATTAGGTATAAACGTAAGTAGGTATAGGTATGCTGAAAAGACAAAGATGAGGGAGGCCTACAGGGCATTGACTCGACTCTTTCCCACAAAGTTACATGTGCATAATATGATAATGTATGGAAAATCCAAATCCAAATCCTACAACCTATAAGAAGAAGAACCCAACAAGCCGAACCCGAAGCCGACCACGATTCTCATGGCGGCTGGCGTTGATTGAAAACCGCCTAATTTCCTATTACATTTTACGAGCTCAACTTTCTAGCTTATGTTTCCATAGATAGGACAGGACGAGGATGAGAATGTTTAGGTTCCATTTCGTTCCAGAATTCAGATAATCGTATCTCCGCCGCGCATCAACATCATATCAGGATTATATAGCTCATAAAACTTTCTATGAAAATCTGTGCGGATAATAATATAGGAGACGGAGACTGGAGACGGAGCCGGAGACGTGAAGGCTATATATGGTTATAGGCATAGGAGCTAAGTTTATAGTCTGCTCTGCCTCCCCATGAAAAAGTGATGATCATACCCCCCTTCCGCAACTTTAATTTATACACCCTCATCAAATTATCCTTATGACAGCTAATTAGGCAAAATCGCCCACTTAATGAACAAATCGGTTTGGCTTTCGTGGCTTTGACTTGTAGTCTCATCCTACTCTGAAAGAGACTCGAACCAACTAAACTAAACTGCTCCACATAATATTCATTCGTTTACTTAGCATTATGCAAGTTGAAAATTTGTACATTAATTAGTATGCCTATTCTATATCATGGGAAATGTCCGCTGTAGTTTTATGCATGGAGTTAGCGCCCAGTGCTATATAGTCACAATGATGCCAATATGACAATGACAATACAGACACATTATGATTAATTACTTGTTGCACACGCTGTGTATTTTTCTTATTGGGTTGCATCTTCTTTGAGTAATGTTTTATTGGGAACTCACTATAACTACTATACTATTCAGAATTGGAGTGATTGAATTGATAAAATAAAATGATTCTATATATTATTTAATTTAACATAATAGAATGTAACATTTTAGATTTTTTGTATATAATCTTCCTTTGTCTTCGTCGTAGTCGTAATCACTTGATAATAACATTATATGGTTATGGTAGTTGAATATTTCAAGTAGTGGAAACAATAACAATTTTATGATTAAGTATTTCAATAAAAAACAAAAACAAAAAATATACAAGGTAATTTGGCAAATTAGCAGATAATTATTTTACCACGAGCACAGACACGAAGACACACACTTGACTTTTGTTGTATTTAAAATTTACTTTTTTATGCTGTTTGCCGCTCATTCAATTAAAAGCGTCGTCCTCTCTTTACAAAATGTAATCCTTTTTTAAGACATGTGGTCAAAGTTACTATATTTTATACAGACAATTTTACATTAGTAATTTACTAACCAAAGTACACACTTGTTCCTGTTATTATTACTACTGTTATTATTATTGCTTGAAAATAAATTAGACTCAAAAATAAAACAGCAGTATGTACAACTACATAGGGAAAGTCGAAAGTAGTACACTAACATGATAGTAAATCGTAATTCCAACCACGTATAATGTCGACAATTATTATTATTAATAACATTCAATTAATTCCAGCTTCAAATCTTTCTTATATCGTTATGGTATATAATAATTAATTAATACGAGTTACA
>JAQFZE010005469.1:0-10270 GCA_034695245.1 Dicyrtomina saundersi
ATATAACTTTAAATTCTAACTTATGAGGTATCGTTATTCCAACTAAAAAGTTGAACCCGCACCTATCACCAATGTTAGGGTGTGTAGCTGCTTGGCGTGAGAGGTTTTATTATACTTTATATCAAATGGTTGACAGTCGGGAGAGACCGCACTGAATGATACAATTGCGGACGGTCTCGTGGTTAATCCCAGTAAGTGACTGTGTCTGTACATACATTTCGTTGGCTTATTTATATCAAACTGTGACGTCACTGTTAGTGACGTCCTTACATCCTATGGAATATTTAGTTAAATAACAATTGCACTATTCTACAACTATCATCATAATATATGCTGATGTGCTATTCAGCACATTAGAATGCAATGTGCAACATTGGCATTCTAACAATGTATTTTTATAGCCATCAGCTTACACTGGCGAGATATAGGTTTCTTCTGCTAGTTTTAGCTCAGTTTGTCTTTAGATCATTAGGACTTGTTATAACAGCATGTCACGTTATAGGGTATAATGTCACCTCACTAGAACGTTTTAATACACCCATTCGCCTGAGATGATGTTGCAAAACGGTTTTACTATAATTTGTATTCAATTTATAATAAAATTAAATGATTGTAAAATAAGCAAATAAGATAAAAGACAAATTTGTGACAAAATATGAAAGACAGTACATGTTTTACGAATAACAAAGTCATACTTGTATGATCAACTACAAACTAACAAAAAAAAAGTATTGATCATGTAAACATATAACTCGGCATCCATGACAATACGTAACGTAGGGTGCATTAGCTTGGCCAATATGTCAATAGGAGACCAAGAGCGAAGCTGTGAAGCATTTTGAGGAGAAACACGACCTATCAGTAGCTTTGGTAGTTCGGCGTCTTGATTTTGTGGATTGGCCTAAAGATTTATTGGATCATGAAAACCGACCACTCTTGGAACTAGCTTGGGACCTAACAGATAAAGCTGGCCTAGATTTATCCGAAACAGTTAATATTGATATTGCACTAGATTTTGAACTAGTAGCATAGCCAAAATGTCAGTGCGTGAGTCATGCAGTCATTGCTATTAGGTTAGAAGTGGTAGGGAGGAGTTTTAACAGCACCAATAGGGAGCGGAAGTTAAACGGTGGCTCACGAAATAGAAATTGTAGGTTGTAACTTTTAGGATTATGATCAAATATTAAAGCATTAAAAAGGCCACGGTAGTAGTGGGTGCGTCACTATGGTGTAGTTTTCCAAATCACTCAAAGTTTTTGCAAAAACATCATAAAACCAAAAAACGATAATAATTTTACACGTATTCATTGATTTTTTGCAACATTTTTGAATCCGTATGTAAAACGTGTTCTGAAGAAAACAAAAGTGTGCCTTAAACGTGTTATTATTTAAAATAATCTATTTGCGATAAAAGCAAATTGTGAGGTTTGTAATACTTAGAAGTTTACTTTTATCAAAACTAGTAAAACTAAGGAAGACGGGTCACAGACCCTTAAATCAAAGATAAGTTGTGATATAGTTGATAACATTAATAAATAAATATAAAAAGTGCATTATCTAGGTAGTAATTATTTAGGACTAGACACCTAATTTCAAGACATAATAGCAAAAGAAGATAAACCCATAAATAGAATTTACAAAGCAGCAATGCATCATGATTTATTATATTATATTTACAAAGATAATAGGCGTATAGCAGATAGAAAATTACTAAAATACAATAATAAAACAGAAACTCCAACATTTAAAAAAGGTAAAGCACATTGTAACAAAACAAGTAATTAAACCAAAATCATATCTAGGTTTAGGTTCAAGTGATAAAACGGATGTTTCCATAGATTACAAATCATATACAATTTTAAATTCTGTGTATAAAAACATTCTAACGAGATGTGTAGTAATGAATGAATTAGCTTAAAAAGCAAGAATGAAACCTAAAATAGTAAAAACATATCTAGCCACACGTTCAAGATACTTTAAACAAGGGTTAAATTCAATATGACAAGCTAATTTAGTTTTTTTGCACGAGAAATGGTTTAAAGATAATAACGGATATAGATATATTAACTTAATAATTGACACATTTTTTTAATATGGATTGGCAATACCTCTGAAAACTAAAAATAGAGATTGGTGAGTTGATTGCTCTGAAAGTGTATTTAATTCTGACAATCAACCCAAAAACCTAATAAAATTAATTCTGAAAAAGAAACTAAATACCGTGGCAAGAAAACAATTAAAGTTTTTGAAAAATATAAAAATACAAGGTATAAAACAGAACAAAAGACAAAATCAAATATGTTTGAAAGATTTACAAGACAAAAACAACAACAGTTGTATAAATTTATGACTGAACAAGGACCAACACATTGGGTTTATGTATTAAAAGATCTTTTTCCAAATACAATTAAAATGCGTATTCGTAATAAAATGACTTAAGTTGAAGCAAGTAAAATACAAAAGAATTACAAGTTTTAATCTTTATGGTTTAAAATCTAGATTAGAAGAGTAGGATTAAACAAATAATGCAAATAATAATTTTAAACTAGGTCAAACAGTAAGAACATATTTATTTGGAACTAAATTTGTTAGAGGCTATTAACCAAAAATTTAGGTAGAAGTACTGTATGTTAGTTATGTTTTAATAACAAATCAAATAACCAGTGGACGTTATGACTCTCATAACATATTAATTAAGAGAACTACTATTACAAATGAAATAACACTAACTTACAAAGAAAATTTTTTGAATATAAATATATTATAGAAAGATAGAAAAGGAGTGAATTATAAGAGCTTCAGTAAAATGGAATAGATATCCTTATAATTTTAATAGTTACGTTGATTTAACGCCTGACTAAATAAAAAATTCTAAATACCTTTTCATTATATAATAAATCGTATTTATACCGGCGCCCATGGGACTGGAAAATTTATTTTAATGTTCACATAGTAGTTAGCAAATACTACTGGATAAGTGCCTTTTAAATATAATTAAATATAATTTATGTAGTATTTGAAATGCAATATGATTAGTTAAAACTAAATGGTGAATAACGCATATTATTAAATAATTATTATTGTAGCTAGATAATATTATTCGACAATTATAAGAAACGTGGGCCAATGCGTTTAAACTATGTGCTGAGTTATTTATTTCTTGTCATGTATTGTTGAATGGGATGTAGTTTCTTGAATTATCGGATGCACTATTCTATTTCAGATCTTAAATTTAATTTTAGGAAAATTTTGCTTTTCTTGATGTATATGCAAGTAGTAGAGTAAAGGGTTGCCGATCGCGTTGGGTGTATGCTAGCCAAATCCCGATTTCTTGAGTTAAAATGTTATTTTCAAGCTAAACTTTTCCTTTTATAATGTTTTTCTTGTCGTTAATTCGTAAAACGTAAAGTGACACAGGGAATGTTGTTCCTTGTCAAGGATGCTTGGTTAACCTCAATATTTATGAGTTTTAAGTTTTTTAGAAGATTTTAAACTTTTTATTGTTTGTTTTTAGTTAATTATTGTTTTCCGGAAGGTGAAAATCATCACGTTTTTGTTGTTGAAAGCATTTTATTGTTGTTGGCTTTGTCTTCGTATTGTTTTTTAATTTTTGTAATTTAAACGTTAGCTTGTAGAAGCAAGTTGTGAAAACTTGGACTTCCTTTTTCAATTAAGTGCAGCAAGGGTCCAATTGCGCAACACGTAAACGGTACAGGTCGTTGGTAGTCAATTCTGGCTTTTGAAAAATCGGTGGTGTATGAACATTTTTATAGGTGGCCTGGATTGCCAAAGTAGCTGATGCGCCGTAATTCAAAGGAATCTTACGTTTGCTTTTCGTGAGTGTCTTTTTGTAAAGATGATAAAGTTTTTTTTGAGCTGGGATTTGCACTGCTACGGTTGTTCCGTCGTCTGACGTCGATGTTTATAATACGGTTTGATTAGCTGAATATAAACAACTGGCTTTGTGTTGTGACATATTAGGTAATTTAATTCCAAATAAGAGTAATTAAAACTTTATTGCTGATAGTGTTGCTACTCGTGAACATACAGTTACGTCGTTCCTTTCTTTAATTTTATTGTATTCTACAATGAAGAAATAATTTAAATTTCTCTAAGACAAATGAGATTATTTATTACACCAATAGCAGTTGCCATTCGTTTTTTTACATGTACATAGTGTTCCTAAAATTTAGGGTGACAGTCTATTAAAGCCCGTTAATACATAAAATGAGGCACAACTTCAATAAGTACATTATTACAATATATAATAATTTGGTCACTATTAAGAAAATCATGAGATTTGTGGAATAGCACTAGTTTTGTTTCAGAAAGATTAATTACCAGAGCATTTTTTTGAACCATGCATTCATTTTATTTAGTGCCTGTTGCATATTGACATCAAATTATCTATACATTTATTTACAATATATATTATACGGTCATCGGCATACAAAGCATATTCGATAATGCAGATAATCAGCTAGCAATTTATGTATATTACAATCAACTTTCAATGTATACGTAAGCTCATTGAGCAATATAACATGCGACACAGAGTCAAAAGCCTTACGCTAGTCAATAAAAAGGCCAAAACTTCTAGTGCTAGGCTCTTTAATACAACCATCTTGAGTGACTTTTAAAACTCCATTGAAACATGATATGCCAGGTCTGAAGCCATACTGATTAGTATTTCATAGGCATCTTTCAGTTACTGACGATAAACGTCTCCTTTGCAAAATGTTTTTGAACAGTTTACATAGTATAATTAGTTAAAAAATTGGTCTAAAGGAGTTGGCGTCAGTTTTGCTACCATTACTTTTATATATTTGGGCTTTTGTAACATACTTAAAGGCATTCATGAAAGAATATAATTCTAAGAATTTTGTCAGTCAACATAAGTGAAACATCTAAAACCATTATGCAATTATTAGGCACACGATAATTTAAGTCATGAGGTGAGTTTGAATTTTTGGGTTTAAGTCTCGTAAATGCTTTCCAAACCTTGCTAGCAGTTACAGGTTTGGTTACGTTTGGGTCTGGTTCTATAGTATTTATAAATTTACTCAGCTCATTTGAGTTTTCATAGCTTACTACAAACGACTAAGCTAATTGAGTAGCAATATTTGAGTCTAAGTGCAGAACCTTATCACTGCATATTATCTCTCAAATCGTATGCAATTTTTTGTCTTTTCCTGTAGGGTGGTTGTAACTTGTTCTAATATTAGTTAAAGTAGTATCAGAGCTGAGCCTGTATCTTAAAAATGCACATCTTCGGGGCCTCACTTGACAGTTGATAGAATTTCTGAACTGTTTTTACTCACACAATTTAATAGCATTGCCAGTTTTCACACTTAAGGACTTCAAATGGCATCGTCTATGCATTTGCGTCTTTAGATTGCCTACTAGCTAACTGTTTCTTATGTGTTAAACTGACTTGGTTATCTTTCGAGCATGTTTATCATGAACAACATTGACATTTAAAAAAAATAAAAACAATACGTCATTGGAATTGCAAGGGCAATTTAGAACCTTTCACAGTATCAGTTTGAAGGCTTTGCATATCTTAGACCAGCCAACGTCCTTAAAATTACGAGTATTGATGGTGTTCTTAGCAAAGTGTATTTTTGGTATGCTTCGAATGATATAAAATAAATGGTGGTCTAAGCAACTAAACGTTTGCACGCCTGAGCGTCCTACTAAATCAGGATTATTTACAATTGCAAAATCTATTAATATACTAATACTATTTGTTAAACGCATATTGTACTTTATGATTAGCTGAGAGCCAAGACTGCTACACAGAACCAATAGATCATTAGCTTCCTTGACATTAGCATTTGCGTTTAAATTAATATTAAAATCTTTCATCACTACACTTTCAAGCTTTCGTTTAGAACGATTTAAAAATATTCACTCGTAGGAGTTAATCAAATAAGAAAATTTGATACAAGATGGCTTATACACTACTGTCAATAAGAAAGAGCAGCAAAGATTTATGGAAAAAATTAAAGTATTGTTTGCTTAAGTTATTGATAAAAACTTGGAGTTTTAATTGAATGTTCTAGAACTTCAATGCTAACTTTAGTGTAGGTAAGTGTACCACTACCTTGTCAATTCTTTCGGTAAGCCCTATAAATATTATATCTGGTAACAACATACAGATCAATATACATTGTTATTTGTAGCTTCAATTCCGTGACACATAAAACATCAAAGCTGTTTGAATCAAAGAAAAACTTTACATCTTCTACTTTAGAAATAGATAAGCAATTTATATTGATGTGTGTAACCTTAAAACCTTTTTTAAGTAAATCAAGCTTTAAAATGATCAAACGACATATTGAATTGTCTATAAATAGGTTGATCGATACATCAGCAGGCGCGAATCAATTCCAACATACTCTTTTATCAGCATCAGTATCAGTATTGAACTTAAATATGTTATTTAAAGAAAGAAACAAAGAAACCATTTACAGATTTTTACATTTAGGACTACCATGATAGAGCGTTTAGTCTAGAGAAGTCTTCGGGTAAAATATCTACATCTACACAAATCGAATATACTAGCACTAAGAACTTGCAACAAGTAAAATAATTCTGATGTTTTCTTATCTTCTTTTTACACGCTTCACACTTTTTTTCTTGATGTCGTTGAATTTAAGCAATCAGTAGCCAGAAATTATTCAGAAATTCAAAAACCTCCAACCAGTAATTAAATAATTAATAAGCAACCTCCCAAGCACTTTTTGTTGATTACGCAGTCTCGCTGAGGCTTTAATTTGAGGTCCTAACAGATTCTTTGCCAAATTTGGACAGGTATTAGCCGCCCTGCTGTAAAAATCAGTGCATCTAAAGGCTCAGTGGCTTAAGGGACTCCTGAAACCCTTATTGTAGCACAAGCAAAGTTGCAGCTACACAACCGTCACGCACGACTGTTGCTGAGAAAGTCAAGTGGATTCCAAAATTGTCACTTTGCACTATGCTCATAAGCTTTTTTCCCCCGACCCGACAAGCCCCCCCTCCCTTCCATCTACACAACAACATTCTGCGCATCTGGCGTAGCATAGCATCAGACCCTCAACCATTAAAAATGGTAGCTTAGATTGGTTACGTCTGTAATGTAAGATTTGCTTGTTTTCGCCGCGCTGAACTTTACAATTACGTATTTACATAAACGTTCTCTATATGTTTACACGTACTCTATTGGATCTTATGAAAATCACTTTACCAAATTTTGACTAGTACATTTACCTGTTAATTGTAGATAACTGGTTCGTGCGATTGCCCTAAAAAACAACAAGGCAACTCTTGCGCGCGTTTGTAAGCGTTTTAAAGTAGTTCAACAAAATCCAGTTAACAACTGTGGCCTGTAGAGCACGGCCAACAAACAGCCAGACACAGACCGACCGACAAAATATTTCAATAGATGCTTACCCAGCATCTTAAAAGTATGATTTTATTCTTTTTGCATCTTACAAAACATTAATGTAATTAATAATAGGTAAACATAAATAAAAACAAAGTTTAATAACATTCAACATTCAATGTTTTCAACATTTGCTTTAACTGAACTATACAAGAGTTAAAACAAATCAACTTAATTTTGAAAAAAATTGTTGTGCAATGTAAAAAGGACGGCTAAATTGTTTGCTACACACAGTTTTTCTGTACTTGCTATTAAAAAAAATCTAAAATATAAGAGAGTCAACAAAAAACGATGGCAGCACAGCCCTGCTTAGCAACAGTCACTAAACACAACTGAATGTTTGATAACTAAAATAATAAATTGGCAAATTCAACGTTCTATATCAGCTCACAAAGAGAAGAAATACCACTGTACCCTTTTTTTTCGCAAAAACAGAAGAATCTTTATGTAACATAGCTAACTTATAGAAAATAACTAATATTAGGAAGAAAAATAAATGAAATTTAAATTAATTAAAAAAATAGATTTTTAATTTGGATATAAATAACCAAAACTCCGGAAATTTCAAAATATTATTCACAACACAAACAATTTTTTTTAAATATAAATGATACAAAAACATGATACACAGGAGCGCGTTAAATAAATTAATCATGTAACAAGATACTCACGTGAAAATAAATCAGAGAAACTCGCAACGATAGAATAAACAAATGTAAATTTTTAAATCGAATTTTCAGAAGGAATTTAATATTTTGAAAAATAATAATTTAGGAGATAAAACTCCAATCTGAAACACTACTTTTTAAATAAAGCGTAAAAAGTATGGTTCTGAACCCGATGATTTGATCTTAATTGAAGTTACAATTGAATTAACAAAAAAAGAGAACAAAAAATTACCTGGCCCTGCTTTCTAACTCCATTAAATATTCTTATTTTAATAGAGTTGGTCCAAAAAAGGGTCAAGTGGTGCTTTAAGTAGACCAGGACAAGGCCTGAAAGTAAAGGGCAAAAGCATTGGTTGAAGTTTAAATTTAACTTCTGCTATGTCAACTTGAAGGGATAGGACTAGCTGAGCAGAGCAGCAGAAAAAGAACAAAGAAACCGTAGCTGACTTTGGACACTGGATCACGAGGTATGTAATATATGATTTAATAATAATATAATAATCATAACGATGATTTGTGTGTGTAATGTAATGTGTTGATAAAAAAGTTAAATAACAAGTGTTAAGTGAAAAGTCTTAAACAAATCGTGTAATTTAAAGGGTTTAATGTGATGTATGTAATGTGGGTGTGAAAAGTGTACAGAAACTTGTAGATATTAGAGTTATTGGATAGTGTAGAATGTAAATAATAATGTATTAATTGTATGTGTGTTGAATATAAGTTGACAAGACGAAGGGCCAGAAAACCAAGATAAAGAGGGAAGAAAACGTATTTTGAAAAGTGTAGTGTAAATAACTAGTGTTAACTAGTTTAAAAAGTCCAGTGTAAATAAAAGCTAGTAAGCAGTGTACAGTATTTTGTAAATATTTTTATTAATCAGTCATTAGGACGTGTAGTTGTAATTAGGATGTTGGTTGTTTGCCTGAGTGTGAGTATGGTGATGTCACAATTACGTTTAAGAGTAACGTGACAGTGCAAACGTTTTGTTTTTTTAAAGGCCCTGCTCGTTGGAATTGACATTGAATGCTGTTTGATTTTTATTTAGTGGTAGTTTCTTGCAATTGGTTTTTACTGTTTTATATTCAATGAAGCATAACATGTGCTTCAGTAATTTATAGCTCATACGTTTGTAGTACTTAAAACTATAAATTTAACAGTTTGCGTTGCACCTAAAATCGTCCTATAATATGTTTAATCAGCCTTATCATGTTTTAGCATACGGAAAAATAATAAAAGCTTGTCAAATCCTTCATATCATTAGAAGTGTAAATATTTATCATTGTTAAATAAACACAAGATGCGAACACAAGTAATGCGTTGAAATTTTTGTTAGACGTTGTAACAAAAATCTTGTACATTATTGTTTTTTCAAAAACTCTGCAGTGCAAAAGTGCAGCACTAATTCTAAAAAATACTGAAAAAATTATTTCATAATAATATTCCTTATATTATTTCTAAATTATATATAAATGTTGAAGATTGAAAATCGTGTGACATGCGTGGTGATAACAATGTAAAAAGTGTACTTTTTTATAGCTAACTGTAGCATTAAAATATTTTTAAAAACAAATATACCTGTTAATACAATGTTAAGAACGATTGTGTAAAAGGAGTCTGACAGCAGCGCATACTCTGCCTATAAATGCTCTCGTTTTATATTTTCCTTCTTTTATCAAACAAGCGTTATATGTAAGATTTTAGTACAGTTTGATGTCTTAATCATGTATGATCAGCCTTAATGACCTTTAATCGGATTACATTTTAATTTACTATTCATCACATACAATACCACAAAATTAAATCTGTTTTTCAAAAAAGATTACCTGTAAATATTTAACAGTGAATAAAAAGATTTAAAGAATTAGTACTTAGTTAAAACACTATATATCCATGTATATCCTTTTAAATATTGCAACTGACCTGCAAATACAAAAGTATATGACTACACACTGTAAGTAACAAAAAGTTGATTGCAATGTTTTACATGCGGTAATGGGATCAAAGGTCACAAGCAGACACGAAATCGTATAGGCTTAAAAAATTACGATATTTTAGTTTAAGGCAATCTTTAATTTTAGATATTTGTTTGCTGAAACAATGTTTTTAGATGCTGAGCTTAAGCATCTAATGAAATGGTCATGTCCGTCTGTCTGTCCGTCTGTCCGTCTGTTGGCCG
>JAQFZE010005470.1:0-10269 GCA_034695245.1 Dicyrtomina saundersi
TTGACCGTTTGACGGAAAGAGAGGAAAAGGAAAGGAGATTATTGAAGGAAATGACAGTTGGTTGTGAGCAGAGTTAATTCTCGGAATAGAATACACTAGAATAAATGTTGTTAAAAGTGGTCTATACTGTAGTATATAGGCAAAAGAGACTAAAATGTTTTTGAAGGAAAATCCGCTTGTCAATAAGGCCACTTTTTCTATTCCATGAAATTATGGTATAGAGTTACATAGTAGGGAATTCAATTAGTCAAAAGGAAAAAAAAAATGATAAATATAAAAGTAGAGATATTCTATGCAATGTAATGAAAAAAGTGGAAACTATATTAAATATATAGGAAATTTATAATTCACTAACAGCTACCTATTTTATTTTATTGAAGAAGTTTCTGGAGTGTGATGTGTTCTCTGAGCCGTCTGTTTTTTCCCCCAACCCAAGCAATGGCTTTATTGTAGTTCTTTATTGGCACTTATAGATGTTAATGTTGATGATGGGTAGTGAGTAGCTCCTAAAAAGTCTGATGTTTTTAAATAAGTTGACCGTCAAGTGAATCAAACTATGTTTTTTTGTGTGTTATTGCAGCTGTGGTGGTCTCGCTCTATGAAGATCCTATTCAACCCCAGCAAGCGGCCTCAGTAGTTGAAAAGTTAGGGGATTATTTAGTGTCCTGTGGATATTAAAGGAAAAAAATGGAAGCAACGCAAAATATTAACAGAAAAAAAAGAGAGGAGTGCAGAATGAGAAGAAAGAAAGTGAGAGAGTTATGAAGTTAATTAAAAAAAGGCCAAATCCGAAAAACACAAGGAAAAATATAAAATATTACATTACATATACAATACATAATATTGATATATAATTAATACTACGGAAAAAACAAGCACCAAGAACATAATAATAATAATTGTACCCTTAAGTTATCAAATGAATTCATCATTATTATGATTACAGTTTAATTTTCGGCGAATCAAATTTATAATTATCGAATTATGAATGATCAAATATATATAGAATTATATATATTCGGTTTTTGATTTTTTTTGATTTCTAGTTCAAGTTAAAATGCACGAAGAAATTTCGAATTTGTAAGCTAGGAAAAAAAAACAACGCATATGAATATGAGATGATATGATAGGATTGATATGAAATGTACCCAGTTAGTAGTAATCTTAGCCCTGTAATGAGTATTTTTCAATTCTTTTTTTCCTATAATAACTGTATTAAAACTATGTCAAATTTTTTGCAAGGAATTCATTTCTATATACATAGTTAATGTTAAATTATTACACTTGAATGTATTATCTCACCTGCTTTTGTTTCTCTTTTATTTTTTGCGCCCGCAATGTATGTATTCAAGTTTCGTTGGTATTATGAAACATGATACTCTGATTGATTGATATACTTATTTACTGTACACTGGTAGGAAGTAGACTTTTTTTAGAATGTAGATTGAAAAATAATTTTTTTTGAGGCGATTATATGAATCATGATGGTATATAATGATGATGATGATAATATAGAAAAACAAGGGAAAAGAGATTAGAATTCTTTACTCGTGCGTCTTGTTATGATTATTATTAATTTAGATTTACTAGCTTTAAGGTTACAATAATAATAATGTAATAATAATTATTATTGAGAAATATTATTCTTATTACTAAAAATAAATTGCTACGTACTACCTAAATTACATATAATATGATTAATATACAAGTGGGGAAAAAATAATAAGTAATCAATGATGATGATGATTCATGTTGATAATGTTGATGATGCTCAGCACAATATATTATTCTGCATTCAAATATGCATTACCTTATCTTCTACGTAAATACTATTATGATTAATATTCTTATTCTTAAATTATGGTTAGAGTTTTAGTAAGCTTTATTTACGTGAAAGAAAAAAAAACAAAGAAGTGAACACATAACGACTTAAATTCTCAAAAAAGAAAAACAACAATTCCATATATAATTACTTGCTCTGCTCTGCTCTTATAAAAATATATTATATATCTTTTATCGTCGCCTCAAGTAATTATTATTACCTCTATTTCTATTCCTATCTATACTAAATAATATATTTACCATCACAAAAAAAAGTAATCCCATTTCAATGATGGAACTCGAAATTTATTATGAAGTATTCATATTATTATTAAATTACAAAAATTTCATGATTATTGAATTATTGTACTGAGTAGTTAACAATATATTATATTAATATATACATAAAATACTAACTATTAATAATTACTATTATTAACTACTGATCATCTAGTTGGTTTGAAAAAACTGAATATACTAACCTATGTTGTATCATAACATAGTAAAACTAATCCTACAATTTTGTCTGGCGGTTTGAAGGATCGGGAAAAAAAATTAAGTAATTTAATTGCTACTCATTTGTCTTGGTGGTTTGCGTACATTACGGATTGCTAACAATTTAAAAAATGATGCTGTGCTAATTTGCATGTGTTACTAATACCAATAATACCTTACTAAAAAAATAGCGGATGTAATTATGTACGAACTAATAATATTACTATAACTTGCTTTATCAGTTTATTCGTACAATTTGCCGTAATAATTTTTTTACCATGGCTCGAGTAACTTAACTTGTCTTGTTACAAGAAAACCGCGAACATTTTCCCCAATACCAATTTATCAATAATACTTTAACTATATTATACTATTACAGTAAAATTACGTAATTCAATATTAGTGATGTATTTGCTTTATTACAATTGAAAGGCCGTGAAAAAGAAAGATATTTTCCAAGATTTTTAACGATTTTACGATTTAAAATTTAATTAAATTTGTTTCTTGCCCTTTCTTGGGTTTCTTTGGAAGGAAGCGTATAATATGTATCTGAATGTATTGTAACTTGCTTTTTTTAACTTTAAAAAATTCTTTAATATCTTTGCCACTGTGCTGTTAACTATTAAATACACAAAGAGATACATACAAAATTTAAGTAATGGATATTGATGAGTTTAATGCTATATGATTGTAATGTGGAGATTGATTTGAGGAGCCTAGTCTATAAATCATGTTTTTTGCTAAAATAATACATATGAAGGTGAATTAAAAGCAACAACTATAAGCCTAATAATCATTGATGCCCGTTGATTGTTATTATTGTAAATTTATACGATAGTAATAATAACTTTGGAAAATTGAAGTATTTATATATTTATTAAAAAATAATATTATTATTTTATTGGGCGTAGCAAAATGCAAAAAAAGAATGCAGTGCAGTAGAAGTAATAATAATAATAATAATATTATTATAGATATTATTTATTGTTGGGTAAAGCAGAATCAATAATTATTAATGATAACGATTGAGACAACAAATCTAAAAGAAACAAACCGACAAGGAATGACTAATCTTTTTTTTGAAGGGAAGAAAACCTGCAAGATAACAAAATGTTACTTATGTAATACTTTACATTTACACACAAAAATACACTCGTGGAATATTTAAAAAAAACTCCTGAAGATCATCAGAGACAAGAGAGAAAAAATACGCATATAAAATGACTGTGTGAATGTCAATAATCGTCTTCAAATGAATACTCCATAACTATTCATTTCTGTCTATAGACAATTTGTACGGAAATAAAAGGCAAAATTATAGCTATCTTAATAATTACATGCTATGCTCGTCAACTATTTGTGTACTTCCCTGCAGTAGATTAGTATGAACTTACGAAATATGAATCTACATCTGCTCTTTTTATTTTACTGACTGACTGACAAACAGACGTCCGATCCCGGCTAATATAATGTATTAAAATGACAAAACATATCGAAAAGTCATGGTATGGATTTATATGGCACAAATGTATTACAAGACAAAGTAATTTTTGAAACATGATCGGTTTATTTACAAAAAAAGGGTCAGGAAACTATTAATGTAATTTAAGTATAATTATAGATAATTAGAAACGAAAGTATCTATGCCCCTCTGGTAGGTTTCATAACCATTGTAATTTGAAAGACTAGATTGAAGATCAACGTCGCTATGATTAAACTGGATGTCAAACAGTGAAAGAAGCCAACAATTATTAGGGTGCGTGTGAAGCAGTCGTTGTACGTATTGTACAGCTTAATATATAAACAGGACTATAAACTACTGACTGTGCTTACAAGTACTTTCTACACTTTAATTGAAAAAGTAAGTCCGTCACTTTCGGGTTCTACGGAGAAGTTGCATTTGTCATGAAGAAATTGTTGGGAAACATGAATTGCGGACGTGGTATGATCCGAGAGTGCGACGGTCCGGATTTCTGAGCTCTCATTTGGGCAGTCCATCTTAGCTAAAGCCATGTACATTATAAGCTGATCTTGCATGAAACCATCGACAACAGCTGAGGACTTCAAGAAAGTTTCCTTGTCATTCTGAACTTGACGAATCCCACGAAAAACTTCCTCTGGCGAAGGATTTCTCCCCTCTGCCAAGTAGTAGAATCCAGCATAAGAGTTCTCAAACGTTAGATAGTACTCAACAGACGCATAGCTAACAGTTCTCACTTCAATGGCTCTCGTATCATTAGCAATGAGCTGGCTAAATTCATTAGTTCTACTAGCTAATTTTGGTGTTAGATTTAAGATTGCTTGAATCTCAATCAGTCTTCCTCGATTAATCATATTAAAATGATTGAATTTTCTAGCTTTTGAGTCTTCACGGTTAACATATAATTTAACGATACCTCCACCTCGAGGAAAGTAGCCGGGACGATCCATCGTTACATCGATTGTATAACCTAAGAATCTGTTCATTATAGGTACGAAAATCCTTTGGAGATAATCAACATTTGGGGCTTTGAGCACATGGGTTCCTCCAATTAATTTGACCTGGGAGGGACCTCTCAAAGTAAGTAAATACGGAAGGATACATTGTATACTAAGACTAACGCTCCCGGCGGTTTTGAGATCAATAGTTGTGTAAACTCCTTCAGCTACAGTTCGTGGAACTGTTGAACCGTCCAATTCGAATTCCGTAACACCTTTTGCAAGTTTTGACTGTGATGTTGCTCCCGTTAGACGAATCATTGCAAGTATGCTTTCCAAATGTTGTGATGCCAAGCCAGGGTTCGGTCTTCCGGCACGTATATTGATAACATCTAATTTTCTACGAAGCAGAACAGCATATGACACCGAATTTCGAATTATTTGTCCTCCCCCCTCGCCGTGAGAGCCGTCAATTTTTAGTACTTCCTAAACAAATTTAAATAAATCCTATTCATACAACAATAAAACTATACCTACAGTAAGTTTTAACTTAGAAACATTTAAACGCCCTTTGGTTTCCTTGTCACAACCTTATACTTTAATCTAATTCCTGTACAATCTTATTCCTACGAGACGATGTATGAAGGAATTATATTGCTACGTAGCAATCTCATTCCAACTATATACCTTACTGGAATAGTGAGTATCGGTGCGGATATATCCGAGTAAGGATAAAGGCAATACCGCAATAATAATAATAACTATCATTCATGTTTATATCACTTCTACATTTATATAAAATTATTATATTCCCTAATACATAGATTACTTATATGTTGTTAATCCTCTGGACCTTAATGGTCTGTCTCTAAGAAAATAAATAATAATTATATTATACGTCATCCATGCTTATTGAGTGGCCTCTAAAGGAACTCAATATTTTGCCTTGTTACTGCTTACATTACTTAGTAAGGCCCATCCTAATGGTGATCACTCCCTAACGGTGATCACTCCCTAATGGTGATCAGTAGCTACCGTTCAAGAACTAGTCCCTTTAAAAATATGTATTTAAAAATATTTAAAAAGTCTGAATTTCTACTTTCAGCTCCGTTCTTTAAAAGCTTTGGATTTGTAAAATCATAAAAGTTTTCAGCCCTTTTTCGAATATATCGCCATTAGGGCATAAAACTTTTCCTGCAATTTCAATGCTTTTTTAGCTAATTGATCGCCTGAAAGGGACTCGGAGCCTTGTGAGCTTTTTTCAACTTTTTTCATACAATGACGTGTATATTTTGCAATTTTGCAAACTTTAATTTTAAACACTCAATATTTTTGTGTACATAAAGGATTAACATACAATTCTACTGATAAGATATGCTTCACTGTACTTCGATTCTATAAAAAAGATGCAGGTTCCTGAAGTTTTGAAAAAACAAACCCGATCACCTTTAGGACGAACCCTGCTATAGTTTAATTCTTCAAACGTTCCATTAATAAAGTAACACATGCATAATTAGGTATTATTGACAATAATGGCCACGGTAAGTAAGCAATACAAACAGTAAAATACACTTTACCATTTAAAATATTCCCTGTTGAGGTCGATGAATATCCCCGACAGCAATTTTAAATCCCGAGCGAATACTTTGTCGGGAGAGCATCCAGAACATACAATAACGGATGAAACACGTAGGTAATAAATTATCAGTATTCAGCAAATAGGAGAGATCAATCAACCTAGAATAAAAAGAAATGAGCACATGTTATTAAATAACAAGTGTGAAGTGGCGAGTCCTTCATACAAGCTGTTTGTATGCTATAGTATATGGTATATATACGGCTAATACGGAAGACGTAGCAAGTAGCCTTAAGCTTGAGAACGATGAATGATATTTTTTGAGATTTAATTTTCCTAAAGGTCGTAATCGTAATCTATTGAAATCAGTGTGAACTTTGACTGGTATGGTACTGTACTTACTCGGCTCACAGGTATACACACATTAAAGAAATAAAATTTAACGTAAACATTGCCATACTATTTTGTATTTTCCGTATTACTACAGTCCACTATATAGTGTCGAGCTGAGCTGTCAACTTTAATACAGCGGCAGGATAAATAAAAGTAAATAAATAAGAACAATCCTTAGTGCAATTTTAGTTAGTAGTTATTTAGCTAGTATAATAACAAGCAATAAACCCCAATGAATAAGAAAATTATGTGGTTTTTACCTTTTTACACGACTGTAGACTGTAGGGCAGAACGTAATGTAATCAAGTACATTCAATACTATTATTTGTTTCTGTATTGATTAAGGGATTGAGTAGGCAGAGATTTTTGCTTTTTCTAACAGCAACTTAAAAACAGAGACAGTTTTTTCGCATCAATTGAAATATCGATGACTTATTTTTTGAACTTGTAAATCAAATTTCCCGCAAAAATAAATTGATTAAAAAAATGTATTAAAAATTTCGGCCTTTCAAAAGTGCGTCGTGCACGCCATCTTTGATTGGGAAACTTGCATAGAGCCGAGTGCCATGCTTGCCCATGTAAAAGTGATGCCTAGTGTGAACTACACGATCAGACATCTATCGAACGTAAAGTTGGGAGCAACTTAATTTCTACGCGTGTTGAGAGCGAGAGATTTCATTTCTTTTCAGATCGGACCTCACCACCGTCTGCTTGTATTGGGTTTGAATTAATTTCATCGGAAATCTTTCAAAATGAAGTAAGTTAAACGTGTTTTTGAAATTATTTTTTGACAATTGTATCATAGAGTCTACTATCAATTGGGATAATTCACTAATAATTGTTTTGTTTCATTTTACAGGGTCGGATTATGTGCTTACAGTGCGTTTAAAATCTACCCTGGGCATGGGAAGACGTTAGTACGTACTGATGGAAAGGTAAATCATATAGCGGCTTTTGTACAAACTTTTAAATTATCATTATTTTTATTTATTTTTTCTAAATTGAGTGAGGTAAAAGCTTGTAAGTGTTATTTTTGTAGTTTTTCTTGTTCAGTGTTTTAAGATTGTGCAACCTTTGATGTGATTATTGTTTGTACTTTCTACAGGTTTTCACATTCTTAAACGCAAAATGTGAAAGGTCACATTTAATGAAGAGGAACCCTCGTAAGGTTACATGGACCGTTTTCTACAGGTACGTGGGAGTTAATTTTATTTATGAATTAGTGAATTTCTTTGTTGAATATGTATTTGTGTAGTTCATACTCATAAACCATCTTGGTTGAGGCCTCAAATAGTTATAGTCTTATCTGTAAGATCCAAATAATATAATAATGGAATGTAGATTTTACAAAAGAAATATAATTGGAATAGTTAAATTAAAGAAATGTTCATTATCTATAATTGATTATTTATAGACGGAAGCATAAGAAGGGCCAGGAAGAAGAGCAGCAGAAAAGACGAACTCGCAAAACCCACAAGTTCCAGCGAGCTATTGTCGGAGCATCTCTTTCAGATATCCAGGCCAAGAGGAACATGAAACCTGAGGTGAATTCCTGAAACTAATAACTTTTTTAAGTGACTGCCTTTAGGATTTGAATGTAAGTTTATGGCGTTTTCTAACAAAATTAATGTATTTTATTTTTAGGTCAGGAAAGCTCAGCGAGAACAGGCTGTCCGAGCCGCTAAGGAGCAAAAGAAGGCTACCAAGGCAGTAAAGAAAGCAACCGCACCTCCCAAAGCAGCCGCTAAGTTGGATAAATCCAAGCAAAAGATCGCTAAACCTCAACAAAAAGCTGCGCCCAGAGTTGGAGGAAAGCGTTAAAATTATTTTTGAAATTTTAAAACTTTCTTATATAACATCTAAGTGGGTTGCAAAATTATCGCGGATAATAAATTGACTACAAAATCTTAATTTACCGGGCGTTGTTTTTTGTTTTTCATCAAAGTTTGTAGTTTTTTATTTGTAACGTTTAGTAGCATGTGTCATACCCGAGCAGCGGTCTAGACCCGGCATATGGCGAATTAGATTTAGATAGTAGATATTGCACTACAACATGAAAAATACAGCTAGTCCTTACTTCAACATCGTAAGTGCACAAATGAAAAAACTTGGTGAACATTTCGTAAAGTAGGTAGGAAAACGAAAGACGCTTTTCGTGGATCCCAAATAATTCAAAAAATAAATGCAATATTTCATTTGCACTACTAGGGGTACAATATTAATTTTATTACTAGAGGATATACTAGTAGAGGGCATACTAAAATAAAATGACACGGATGAGTTGTAAAAAAACGTAAAAATACTATATACTTATACGTACTATTACATTGGTTTGTAGAAGTCTTTGAGAGTCATTTGACGCTTCTGTTTGGGAGTACCACAGTTGGATTCAGAATTGGAAGAATTTAGGGTGACACCAATATCGCTGGCGTCAGCAGAAGCTGAATTTGATCTTTTTGAAAAGAGTGGAGATTTTACTTCAGAATTGCTAGAATTCAGATCATTTTTTAAGAATGGCACATTCTTAGGTTTATGAGTTCCTTCTTTCACTGGTTCTGGTATCTCATTCGTACTTAAATCACTGGGTGGACATTCTGTTTCCATGTAATCGAGATAGGCATACACTTCTTTGTCTGAAAGTTTTTGGTCTGGCTCAAAATTAAAGTCAGCTTCAGTTGGACTGGGTGACTTTACAGAATTCCATCCAGACTTGGCTTGTTCTAAACTATTGAGCCAATCTTTGTTGATAGATTTGCGTGATGCTTTAGGGGATCCTTCAGGCTTGGATTTGATGTTACTGAAAAGCTTTTTGAATTTCAATCCTGGCTTACGATGTTGAGTTTCAGAATGTGCTTCATCTCCTTCTTGCTTAGTTGATGAACCACCTGTTTCCTGGTCAGTCTCCATTTCCTCTACAAAATTTGACGGTTTCGATGAATTAAAATACTCCGTTAAAAATTCGTGAAGGTTCATCAGTGGTTTCGGCCGAGTACAAAATAAATTGTTGTACTGCTTTAGCAGGGTCCATACTTCTTCTAAAAAGCAAACACAAATCACCTTACGGATTAAGTATAATTCAAACTACAAACACAAAAGTGCACCTCGTAAATATTAGAATGGAACAATCAGTTTGACTCTTAAATCCAATGAGATGTACACACTTACGAATTTTTTTATCCTTGATGGCTGTGTAAATCTCTTCAAGTTCCTTCTGCAAGCATAAATCACCAAAGGTAAAAAAAACTAGTGGGCGTTCTGCTTGGGAACTTGCTAAGATCTGAATAACTCCTTTAAGATGTGCATCTCCCTTAAAGGCTCCACAACCCCATTTACCCGTTGCGACGGCAACATTAGTAGAAGTTCCAGGGGGGTTTGAAAATCCTATGTAAGCCTACATAAACGAGTACAGAGAATATTATAAAGAGGCCATACTCCGCGTTTTACGGAAATCCTGGCAACTTAAGGCTATTAGTTATCAGTTATATTGTATTTAGTAATACCTACCTTATTTACTTCACGAGTGAGTTTTTGCGGATGAAATTGTTCCACATGCTTTATAACATACT
>JAQFZE010005471.1:0-10269 GCA_034695245.1 Dicyrtomina saundersi
CGCCTGTCTTTAGTTTTAAAATGAGGTAAACGGGTACCCATATTATGGAATGCCTCCAGTATTCATACTGGGATCTTTCATAAATGACGTCATCTAAATATCACTATTTTAGGGTTCCGCTCTGCATTTGTTTAAAAATTAGGCAAACAGATACTTTGAACGCAGGGTTGTTACAAGAACACATACACAGATCGTTTATGAATACCTTTATCTAAGTATTATTTTTTTTTTAACGTACATTCTTAAATGGCTTATTAGTGGTAGAGAAGCTCTATAAATGACGTTATTTGTGAATAAAGCAATTCTTACAAATTTTTCAGCTATATTTAACTACATGCCACGTACTTCCATATATGGCTTATTGATGGTAGAAGTGCCTCTATAAATGACGTCCTTTGTGAATAGTGCAATTTGTTAACATTATTCAGCTATATTTAACTACATGCTACGCACATTCGTATATGGCTTATTGATGGTAGGGGAGCTTCCATAAATCTAATATCATCTTTTAGCGTAACATAAATTGTGTTGCGCATTTGTTGAAGCTCAGCATCTACTTTGGGCCTGCCCCTGGTCGACAAATCTGGCGCGAAGCGCCGGATTTTTGTATTTTCCATAGTAGAGAAGCTGAATTTTTAATATGTATAAAAAAACTAAAATATTTTACACACTCTGTTAAAATTATGCTTTGTTAAGCAAGAAACGAGTCAGCAGTTTCAGTTTCAAACTTAATGTAAGTTTGAGCTAAGACGGATGGATACCTCGCTTGTATTAGAACGTCTACAGAGCAGTAAAGGGAGAGCTTAATCTACTAAAACTCCAGCTTGAGAAACAAAGTATAATTTTAGCAATCAACGACTTCACCTAAATCAAAATATTTGCTTCAGCAAACTAATAAAGCTTTAAAAATAAAAACAATTTATTAATTAAATTAGTAAAAATTATGATACCTTAAGTACGCGTAAATCCAAGAAATATTTAATTAATCCAATATATGAGTTTTAATTCAATAGGTTCTTCTTCAGCTAAAACAAAATATTGTGATCTTTTAACTGGCAGGGCTTTAGCTTATTACGACCTATGTGCAGATGAGAATTTCAGGTTAGCTTAGGTACTTTAGGCAATGTGCTCTATGTCTATTTTGTTAAATCGCTAATCTTAATATTTAATAATAAAAGGCTGTTTAGGGACAGCCTTAACAGTAATATGGAGCAGTAATATGCAGTGTAAGACACGGAGCCGGTGACCGGTGGGACCGATTGCACTGACCGAAGCTCAGGTCAGTAAAATCGAAAACATAGCAGGCACGCTCGGGCTCATTTTTTTCTACAAAACGCATGCTTAGTGAACGAGTCTTTTTTCCGGTGAGCGGTCGAGCTCAAATTGGGGTAGTTTTTTCAAGAAAAAGGGACTCTCGGTCATTTTTTTTAAAGGCTCATTAGGGACCGATTGACTTGAACTAGTAATATGAAGTATATAGTGTTTTAATATGCTTTTGTTATTGTTTTTCTTCTACGACTAATGTATAGTTTTATTTATGTGTGCCTATTTACGTAATTTAGTACGCTTTTGAAATACTAGACCAAGTTTACATAATCTGAAACCATTTTAAAATACTTGATTGATTTTGACGAAAAAATATGCCATTTTGAAGTAATTGAAAATAGAAAAAATCGTATTATTCTCTTTTTACTTTCAGCCCATACCTCACTTTTATTGCGATTTTTCGATTAGAACCAGTTTTTTCTTAAACACTCAAAAACAGTTGCAATATCACTAAGGAAAAAATGGTCACAACCCATAAGTTCGAATTCCTACATCATATTTTTTTATAGAAAGAGCATGTCCAAAAAGTAGGAATAGCCCAAGAACCTGTGTTGCATGGGCATCTTTGCTCGCTTAAAGAGTTTTTTTAAAACAAAAATTACCAATGTTAATTATATGGACGCCATAATTAAATGCATCATTTTGCATTTTAACTGTTCCTGCGTGTCCTTTTATCTATATATGACTTAACTGCATTCCATACATCGTCGGCGAAAGATCAAATCTGACTATATTCCCATTTCATGTTAAAAGCAAAACTGAATATTTCCATATTGCTTTAGAAGCAGTTCTGATTATCTCTATTTTACAAAATACCAAAAATAGCTGCTGTGAAACTTTTTAAATTTAAAGTTGCTCGTGCTTTATTAAGCGCATGGTTAAGGATCGTTCATAAATGATGTCATAGGTGGATTGAGTTAGTTTATTTGGATATGTATGACATTTAATGTTAAAGACAGCTGTTAATGTAATGTTTATAGCAAGGTCACTGTATGAATGTAATTTTGACACTTTATTAAAGCCAAACTTCAAACTTCAATATATTTCGTCATAAAAATACCTTAGACGATACAGCGACCCACCTTACATCGTAAACCAATGTGTGAACCTCAGCTTTAAGTGCAGACAGCCTACATCATAGACCGATTTGGGGCCGAACACTAAATGGTGCCACTCAAATTTACTAAATTTTCGACCCACCCTCGTTGTCACCCTCGTAGGCATTGCGTAAACAGCTATGTCTGACATGTAGTGTTTTTTTTTCAATGTGACATACTCTCTACATAGATGGCGTTATTTGTGTTCGGCCCCATGAGATAACAGTGATTTGAGGTAATTTGAAGTTGCCTTACCGTGATTGGGCAAAGCAGACTGTCCTGACACGAGACAAACCCAACACGTCTAGACAGAAGGAGCAGTGTCACGGAGTATTGGAATCGTAATATCCCCATTTTTGAAGTACAGACGTCTTCGCCAACTTGGTTTTCAAGCTATTCGAAAAAAAAACTATTGCTATAATTATAGTGATGTACTAAAAGAATTTGGTCCACGAACAAACTTGGAAAATTTTTTAAAATAAGAAAAATAAGTTTATAAGAATAATTTTTGCACCGGATGCATTATCTTTGTTTGTAATTAGTAACGTAAATATTTGCAAATGGTACAGGGTGAGCCATTTATTTCCGTTGATTCTAGCAGGCTATAAAAGCCAAGTTTATCATTTGAATATAACTAACAATGTACCAAAATAAAGACAATTTTTGCGAGATTTGTTCGACATTTCATCTATTAACATCGGTTAAGAATTGGTTACGAAATGACTTAACTAACAAAAATTACAGATTTTTTAGTCCATCCTAAAATTATTTTATAACAACTTTCATTTAAAATTAAAGCGTGAAAAAATACAGACTAAAAACATTGGACTTCAAATATCCCAACACATAAAAACCTAGCAAACATTTAAAAATCAAGAAATTTCAAATTTTTAAATTTTTAAATTAAAATGTTGTTAAATTTTTAAAATTTTCGAATTAAAATTTTGTTAAATTTAAAAAAATTTTAAATTTAAAGTTTTTAAAATGTTTGCCAAGTTTTTTTTTCTTTGGGTCGACCTCTCCCAGAAATTGTCTTTATTTTAGTATATTGTTAGTTATATTCAAATAATAAACTTGGCTTTTATAGCCTGCTAGAATCCCGGAAAATAATTGACCCACACTGTTTTTCACTCCAAGCAGATTCAAATCTTTGAATTTATATCTAATTTGTTAGAGCTGATTGCGCTTGCCCGAGACTTAATTTATATAATTATTAAGTCAATATAACGATCAGTCTAGTTTTGGAATATAATTCTCGTTGGCATTACATATTTCGGTTTAAAGGTGTTATGGATTTAAGATAATTAGCCTCAGCCTATTATGAATCTATTGTAAAAAAAAGTTTCTAAACAGTGCAAAGTTCTTTACTCAGCTGTTTTTGACCGATTCAAATTATTGCTATTTCCATAGTTTTTAAATGTGCAAATTCTTGTGTTGGCATGATGTAAAAAGTTTAGATTTTCTTGGAGTTTTAATTCTTTGTAGATGGATCCTTTTAATACTTATCGCACTATATTGCATTTTTTGTTGTTTAAGAAATAAAATAGCTGCACTAGGAATTGCAACCCGCTTTACTCAATGAGGAGAGGTAGCAACATTCCAATTGGCATATTCAATTAAAACTAAATACAAATAATAATGCACTATAATGCAAATTCTATATTTGCATGTTTTTTTTTGAACTGCAATGTAACCTATTTACCTATTTTTTTAAATTAAAAAGAATCAAACTTACCAGTATTTTAAAAAGAGTAATAATTATAATAAATTCCTTTCTTTTTTTTTAAATCAAAGAAAATATTCTATTTACACCTTTTTGAAAGGTGCAAAATATTTTATTTAATAACTTGTTTTCTACAATGTGTATATTAATTTATTTACGTGTTTTTGTAAGTACAAAAATGTTCTGCGTGCTTGTCTTGAAGCGTATAAAATATTCTATAAGCATGGATTTGAAAAGGTAGAAATTGTTGTCTATATTTGCAGCATGCCTTTAAAATGCAAGAACAAGTACATATAACTGTATTTCTACTACCCTTGGCAAACAAGTGTGCGTGAAAAGAAAGTAGTAAGCGGGATGGTCCATAAATGACGTTACAAAAATATAACTCTTTTATTGGGATAATTCGTAAATTACGTCATACTTAAACCATCTTTCAAATAAACGTCTATTTTTCTTTAGAATTTTGTGCCATTATTATCCTACTCAACCCCTTAACCATGTCTATGACAGAATTTGTTAACTGTGCCTGATCTAATAGTTTTTTTCAATTTATGGACCGTTCCTTACAGTGAATTTATTTTATTGTTGTTTTGCACTGGTAATTTAGCTACAAACAAATTGTCGTCATTGCAATGGAATAATAATATTTAACAGTTTTTTTCTTTAAATTTTTTCACACGTAATTATGTATGCCGTTAAAATTAGGGATTTCAAATAATTCTATGTAGAAAGACGAGGGCTGAAATTATTTGTAATAGGGCTCATAAGCAACAATAGTCACCTGTTTATAATTCATATGCGGTCCACGTAGCATCAAATCAAAATAAAAATACAAATTCAACTGATTTTATAATTTAAAACGGCAACCACAGCAAGCTAAAGCACATAAACCAAGCGTCGCAGCAATTGCAACTATAGTCCAAATTAAAAATGCAGAAGATACAGCAAATTCTGAGCATAATGCGTCTGTCTTTTCTTTGAAGGATTTTGTATAATATGCCTCTCGTAGACTTGGATCCACACCACAGTCCGCAAAGCTGTTTTTTAGACAAGACATCACTACTTCTATAGAACTCCTACAGAGATTGAAAATTAAAAATTAAAATTATGTTAAAAGTTAAAAAACGTAAACTGTTATTTGCATAAACGATTGAAAATCTTAGAAAAATTGTAGGCTTTTGATCTTACTCGCATTCTTTCTCAGTCAATGCTTCTTGACTTGTCTTGGCCGCATTAGAAGCACACTCTGTCACGATTGATGTGACGCTTGAAGAACAGTTAAGCACACTAGTAAACCACTCTGAAAATTAAATTAAATAGAAAAAGAAATTCCTACGAATTGTTGTGGATTTGTGGATTATTATTCTTTGAATTAAAATGTAACATACAAAGTAAAAATCTACTGTATACTTGTTTTTAAAAAGCACACAATGTATGATTGTTTTTGTTAATTGTCAAGAATTTGATTTCCATGTTTTGTTTTTAAATAATTATATCGTCTGTGAAGAATCAAAATAATCAATATGCAGTGTAATTTAAATACAAAATATACAATCTGCAAAATCAATAAAATCATAAAAGCTTAAAAATATTTCATTTTGTACTTTTTCAAAGCAAGTAAATAGAACAATTTGCACTTTTCAAAAACTTGTAAATAGAACAATTGACACATTTTAAAAACATGTAAATAGAACAATTTACACATTTCAAAAACATGTAAATAGAACAATTGACACATTTCAAATCAAAAACATGTAAATAGAACAATTTACACATTTCAAAAACATGTAAATAGAACAATTCACACTGTTCAAAAACATGTAAATAAAAAAATTTACGCATTTTAAAAACAAGTAAATAGAACAATTTACACTTTTTAAAAACATGTAAATCAAACATTCAAAAAATTTTTAAACCTCCTAATTAAAATTTTACGCTTGTTTCGTATTCTGTTTTCATGACATAGCTTATTGAGATTCCAGTAAAAATTGTAGATGGGTCATTTCAGTTCTTCCTAATCGAAATGCAAAATTTTCATTCATATATTTTCGCGAATACAATTACCAATTGTTTTCTATTTTCATGGTATCAGTTTTTTGCTTAAAAAGTAGTTTTTACCGTTTATAAATGAGCTCAAGTCACTGTTGTCATCCACGGGTTGTCCCTCACTTGAACTTGAGGAAAGGAGAAAAGTCAATGCAAATGAAATCAGATTTAGCTTTAACACGACTTCTGTTAAACCAGACGATGACAAGTTTTTTATTTTCATCTCGATTATTAGTTTTGACAAATTACAAAAAATAAAAATTTCTCACGAATGCGAACACAGGAATAAAAACTTTGTGTTTTTCAAAACACGACTTAAAAATCTAAAAACATCTACCTACTTCGATTTTATGAATGTTGGTCGATGTAATGATTGCTAATACAATAATTTTAATTAACTAGAAAATAACTTACGATTTTTATTTTACAATAATATAAGATTATTATTCATTATTTTAAGTAAATAAATATTTTAGAGCTTTTTTTGAGATAATATGACTACATGTTAATAGTCCATTCTGGAGAGTTTTTTATTAAGTGGAGAGAGTAATTAATTAGTGGGGAGATGAGAAAGAAAAATTAAGGGTACTGGGAATCTGTATGCTGGATATGGGAGGCTGGTGAGGCTGGGACCCGGGTAATGGAGTGAGGGAGGGAAAGAGATGCATAGGGAGCAATGTAGATTAGTAGGTAGGTAGGGCGAGGAGATGAGTGAAGAGCGAGATATACGTATATAATTCAAATAATTACAGTGTAATGAGACAGAGATAGACAGAGAGAGAGCAAGAGAGAGAGAGAGAGAGAGAGAGATACAGAAAGAGATATATATGGAGCATGTAGGTATATAAGTACGCAGGTACGCAACGCCTACATCAATTAAGTGCAATTCAATGCAATGGAAATGAGTGAGTGTGAGCGAGAGAGAGAAAGAGAGATGCAGATACATGTAATAGCTAATCAAGTGAGTGGCATGAGGGAAAGCATGTTGGTACATAGAAAGGTGCGTAATGGCTAATTCAATTAAATACGATCAATTCGGTTGAGAGTGAGAGAGAGAGAGAAAAGAAGGACATGTACATAGGTAGGAGCGTAATGTAATTAGAATGCGCGACACGCGAGTGGAGTAAGTTAAGGAAATGAAAGGCTCTTGTGCGCACAGTTGCAATTATCAATCGCATGTGCTTCTTCTGCCTCACATCATGAAATAGTTTATATGTTCAGTTTATATTTGGTCTGGTGCCAGTCCCATGGCCAGGATAGACGATACTAAATGTTCCAAATTCTCTCTCTGCTTTCACCACTACTACTACCTACCTGGATCCTTTTAGCTTTTTAATTTGACTGCATTTCATTCCTTCTTTTCATTTCCCAACTTTTACATTCTACCTTTGTGCTTTAGTTTTCTCGTTTGCATTTTGTCGTGTTGAAGTTTAGCTTTTGGTTTGACTTTATTCTTTCTCCACTTCTACAACCAACCTGGATTCTGTTTGCTCCCTCAACTGATATTTTGCTGTGTTTAGTTCCTTCTTTTCATTTTCCAACTTTGACATTCTACCTTTGTGCTTTATTTTTTGGTTTGAATTCTGTCGTGTTGAAGTTTAGCTTTTGGTTCTACTTTATTCTTTCTCCACTTTCTTTTAATTTCACCTTTACTTTCTGCTTCTTTTGTAGTTTTACAAGTTCCGTAGTAATATTTCTTTTGTAAAAATAATATTTTGGTTCAAGTAAAGTTAGTATATAATTAAATATGTTGTGCATTAAAATATTTTGCTGCGGGTTACCCGACACAAGATTTTATGCTTTTGTAGCAAGATTTATAGTGTAGACATGTTAACACTAGCGTAAATAGAGCTTTCTATGTATACGTATGTAAATGTCATGTCATGTTATGTAAAAGTTGTAAAAATAAAAACTCGAGCGTTTTAACACTTTACCTACCAGGGGCAATGTGAATAGGGGTGCAAAACGTCCTCCCAAAAAATTCAAAACTTTCTCTTTTCCAAAACGAAATTTTATATTTGGACTTGATATTTTGATGTTAAAAAATATGGCGGATTTAATAAACGACACAGAATGTTTGTTTTCGCGCTAGAAAAATAATACTTTGTTGTTTGCGGGGCAATTTGAAAATAATTAAAGCCATTGTGTGCTCCTGATTTTCAGAACCCATAATATCAAAAAACATTAGGCTTTTACGCGCAACCAAGCAAGCAGCATAACATCGTAGAAATGTCTTTGCCCATGTAGCAATATGTATTGGTACAATGTGTGTCCTTTAAATTTCTGGTTGTAGAAACTTCTTGTTTACATGGTATACTTGTTGTTGCTAGTGTATATGTTCACACATGTAACCATCTCAGTGTACCCCTATACAACTCTTATTTTTTAGGAATGGCTACTGTTCTCACTGTTTCTTATATAAGTTGTATTACAAAAGGCAAAATGTAAAGTTTTGGAATAGGCGGTCTCTGCAGTAGTTCTCCTTTGCATGTCTACTAAATAACATGATTGGAAATGCAATGTGAGTCCTCGCTTTTAACGTTGCAAATAAATAGAAACTTACAATTATGTTTCTTTGCTTTGTTTTGTGCCATCGAAATAAATATTTTTCAAGAAATAGAATTCGCTGTTGCAACTGAACTACAACTGCAGTATATTTATGCCACTATTATTAAATCTAATTTAAAAACGTTTGAGTCTAGAACCCAAGGTTTACATTTTATACATTTTATTTTACTTTTTAAACTTTCACTTAGACAAATTGAGAGTATAAAATATTTCACACGTTGGTAATAAGCTATTGATAAAGTATTATTAAATTTTACACACACGACTTGCTACTGCTTTTTAAAATTGAACACAGAACTAAACTTTAAATTTATAACAAGAACTCGGCAACATTTTTAAGAGACATGACTAAGACACATACATTAATATTGCCGTTGGACACACTACAAAATTCACAACACTACAAATGTTTTATATTATTATTTCTATAAACTTGCAAGTTGCAGTTTACAAATTATATTCTTCATTGCTGTTTTCGTCTTCTGCATCGCAGTCTTCGTCAGAATTGTCAGAGTCGTCAATGTCTGAATCAGTGACGGCAGCAACATCAGAATAGTCAAATGGTTGTTCCGGTGACGGTTGAAACCCTGACACTGCAGTAGAAATAACCCCATTTCAATCGACTTCCACACGTTGTGGTGCTGGCTGGACTTTGACGGCTGGTTCTGGGTTATGTTCTTCCTGTGTGACTTCTTGAGCATTCAATTGACGAGATTGAGGTGTAAAATCGTGGGGTTCAGATGCAGCAATCTTTGCGTTTCGTGTAGTCAGAAAGTCAACCAAAGCGTTGATTTTCATTAGACTGAATGAAACAGTGCTGCCACCATACCCAGGGTATTTCTGAGCGTAGTTTTTAGATGGGTTAGAGTTAATAAACATTTTAATTGCTCCAGTCATGGTGTTGAATGAAAAGCGGACTCGCACAGAGCGTAGAGTGTAATGTGGGCTTTGCCAGTAAGTAAACTTCTTGGCTGGATTTCGCGGTTTTTCTGAAAGCTTAGCACTGCTTTTGTTTTGAAAATACGGCAAATGGTCCGTGATCTTTTTCCCTGGCAGCGGATGGTTCTTATTTTGCTTCAGCATTTCAATTGCCCAGTCCAGAATATTATGGCTTTTAAATACAGTGAACAAAACTTTGGAATGGCTAGAGTTGCTATAGTTCTTGCGCCCAAAGTAGTAGACGTGGGCCTGCAGATACTGGTCGTAGACAAGCCGTGCTCGAATTTGGTCTTCAACTTTAAGAGTCTCGTAAATAACAGTAGTGTCAGGCGTCTCGAAAAACTTCCAGTCTTGAGCAGTAATGCTACGCGCATTAAAGCTGGTCAAGTCTTCGCTGTTGTAGTTGTCGTTTTCAGTTTACAATGCATTGACTGATTTGCAGTCAGAGTTCCACTTGCCGTGTCCATGGTTTCTGTCGAGTCCATATGGTGCGACACGAGGACTGTTTTGAATTGTTTGCTTTGGCAACATCAAAAGTCTGTTTCTTCCTTGGGTTAATTTGGAATTGTA
>JAQFZE010005472.1:0-10266 GCA_034695245.1 Dicyrtomina saundersi
GTAGTAATGATTGATTTAACTGACGAGCACAACCCGTGAAACCATTAGTAATAATTTAAATAGCACATTTTTTCCAAAAAAAGATTCCAAAATAACATGGTGCTCGTAATGAGTTTCAATTGATGAAATTTTTTTAAAAAAAACGGAAACGGTCCCAAAAACGTTTGGTCATCCTAATTCTAAATTCAAAAAAACATTTTGAGCACAATTTTGGAAAATTTAGTGTACAAAACATTTTTAAATATTCAAAATTCAAAGCAAATTTGAACTTAAATTTTAAAATTTTTTTTTTTTTTTTTGAAATTTTGAATATTTAAAATTGTGGTTTAAATGATTTTTCAAATTTAAAACTAACGATAAAATTTAAAAAATATTTCAAAGGCCGTTTCGCTTTTTTAAAAAACATATGTTAAAAAATAAAAGTTTTTACTGTTGTTACGCAAACCATGTTGCTAAAAAACATTTTGAACACTTGTTTTGAAAAAAAATATTTCACGAAATGTCACGCTAATGGTTTAGCGGGTTATGCTCGTCAGTTAGAAAATAAGTAAATTAAATTTTATTTTATGTGTTTAAAAGAATAGCTAAGCTAAACTTGTAGCAACTAATCTTAAATTGCATTTTACATAGTGATAAGTCCAACTTTTTTAATTTGTAAATCTTTGTAATAAAGCAGAACGCCCAGGAAAAGCAAAACTGTACGACAGAATACTTGACGACTTAATTTAAAAACCAGAAACCAAAATTACTCTAGCAATGTCAAAAATTCTTCAGTGCTGTTAGAAGTTTAGAGGTCATATGAACCATGTTCCAAGTACCGTAGAACCTTTGAATAAAATACTTGTCAACAGCATATTTTTCCCTTTGGTGAAAATACTTCACTTTAGAGTCAAAATTGTACAAGTCGTAACAGTTGTAATTATAAGTTTGAAATATTCTCACATTTTAAGAAATCACAATGTATTACATTAGTTTTTGGTTATATTTCTTTTTTGCATCGCACTTGTATCAACAGTCACTTTCATTGATTCTTGCAAAACCCAAACGGTTTCTTGAAATACAAAATATTATTGAAAGTGACGAGATAAAAAACTGCTTCATTCAATTCTTCACATTTGGTGATGACGTCATTGAACATGCAAAGCATTCTGTCCCAGTAGCGTCGCATACAAGTCATATTTTATCAGTAGGAGAACAAGAACGAAAGCAACGTCAAAACTATTCGCAAATTTTCAAAACACAGGAAATCCGCTGCTACTCTTTCATTCTCATTCTCGAGACATGCAAATCCAAAGACTGGAGTTTTTATAGAAGACTTGAGCAGTCAATAGAGTCCCTTTCTAAAACGTTACAAATCTCTCCAAAGTGGTTTACAACCCTTTACAAATGAAAATTGTTTTAATTCGACGGAGAACTAGCAAACACGAAATAAAATTTTTAGTGTAATGTATACATTACTTAGAGCTTATCAAATTGTGATGTCACTAGAGTTTGAGTACGCACGCAGAACTAGAACATACCACGACATTCATAAATATGAACTCACCAGCGGACAAATTGAGCCTCGGAATTTTGATGCAATGTGTATACATGCCCTGACAGGAGGAATTGGGTTGCGGATTTTAATTGCTCAAATTACTCGGCTCTTAATTGCTTTAAAGGAGCAATCATTGATTACAAACTGTTAATTGACAATGAACGAAATTTTACGTGGACCATTGGCACCTACCCGTTTGTCCAGGACAGCGTTAAGTATTTTATGGAAAATCAGAAGGCGCATGATCCCTTTCACAGATTTCTCCCAGCATCTCTGTCAGATGCAACCATCAAATTCTTAAGATCAAGTCTTAACATTTCATTTGTTTTCTCACTGAGTTTAAAAGAGATGTTAAATGGGCCCAGAATGCATAACCACGTTGATAACGCAGACAAATTAAGCGCGCTACATATTATATTTCCAGTAGGACATACGACTTCGTTCAAGTTCATTACTCCCAACAATGTCAAACGAAACCAAACTTCGTTTGAGATCTTCACAAATCCACTTCACAAATCCGTTTGGTATTTTGTTTTCGGAGCATCACTTACACTGTCACTCGTGGTTGCAATAGCATCGTACAATAAACATAGCAGAGCAGTAGTGCTCCAATATTTTATCCACAATATGTTAGGATTTGCATTAGTAATCGCAGAACAATCTTCAGTTGAATCTATTTTGTCAAGTGTAACCCAAGTTTCTCTAAAACGAATATGTGCAAGGCTGGCCGCCCTTTGGCTGTTTGTGGCCATAATTGTGTCAAATGGATACAAAGGTGTTCTCAAATCGGATTTTACGATTCCTCAACAACCAAAAACTAACTGGACGTCAATTGGGGAACTAAACACGAACAACTTTTCCATCTACGCATTTATAAGTGGGAGCAAATGTAAAAAAGTTCTAAAGCTTTGGTCTAATAAGACAAATGAAGAAGAACATGCTTCAGGACTTCCCGGATTTTTTTTGCCTTATGTTAAATGCTATGCTGAATTCAAGGAGTGTAGATTTTTCAACGAGTGGAAATCACAAAATCCTGAACACAGCAAATCTGATTGGGAAATTAAATGGTTAAGTGTCGTTAATTTGACGAACAGGACAACCCACATTTGCTCAACTGAGTTTGAGGCTACTGCGCAGCAGCTGAGTGCGCACGGAAAAACGCACGTTGCATTTGTTTTTGAAGCAAATGAATTTAATTTTTATTGGAAGAGATTTCAGAAATTGATGAAGCAAAATCCAACAGTCCAATATTCTCACAACATGAAGAGCGAACAGAAGAAATATCTAAGTCGCCGTACTTTCTATGGATTTGATTTTGGAATGCCTAAATATCACAACTATGTCACAAATCGTATGAAAGTTCTTGTGTCGTCCGGAATTTATTGGTTTTGGGAGAAATGGGACCACATTAGATTTTCCGAAACAGCACGTTCTGCGTATATTTCAAGCGTAATCGAAGAAGCAAGTAAAACAGAACCCAAAGCGCTGTCATTCTTAGAATCCGACATTTTTTTGATATTTCTTCTGTTTGGAATGAGCGCAGCATCATCGTTCTTGGCTTTCACAGTTGAAATATTTGTTAGTCATTGGAGTTTCCTTAAAAGCTCCGTTGGTATATTGTTTCAACTCATGCGCACTATAATTGCTTGCATCAGAAGCAGTATTTATGTTTTTGCTAGTAAAATAGCAAATTTTTTGATTCTTTGAAATTTTAAAATGTACTGTTTACACTGCACGCTTTTAGGACTGTAATTAATTTTATATATTGAAAATGTTGATAGGAGTCTGCTTGAGAATTATTAGAGAGTAGAAGCGTGGTCGTACTTCGAGAAGTTTAATTTTGTTTGTAATTGTTTGCTGCCAATAACTTGTCTATATCTGACGCTGAGTTAAAGAAAGAGAAGCGTAATGATATTGGAACTGTGTGCTCAAATATTGAAATGAATACATTAAAGACGGAAACGGAACTTGAGAATGTTTGTTTTAGCATTAATACTTTATGCATAAATATCTCAATGCAACTGAGTTTTGATAAAAATAATATTTATGGAATTTTGGTGGAGCGGGGTCACCATTGTTACTCCTAAAATTTTAAATTCCTAATGTTAATAAATTGGTACATGTTTTATTATGTACCTATGCTTAATATTTTTCCTGATATTTTGATATGAAAATAAATGACATCAATTGATATAGATAGCTTGAAGAATGAAATGAACTCTTGTGTTAGTGGTGTAAATACTGTAAATGCTCGTTAGGGAGTTACAATTAGAGGACTCAGAAGAGTACTATATAAACTGTAAGCGCACAAAAGTAAAAGTATCGCTCATAAAATAAATTATGTAACTCTGTACAATAATCAATTAGAATTTAGATATTTGATGCGTCTTTACTAACTGTACCAATAAGAATAAATACTGCATAACATCTGATTATTGACTGTATTAAATACCTTGAGTCACTTTAAGGTGGTAATTCTGGTCAGGCAGATGAGGTCAATATTGAAAAAAAAGATCATTACCATTCTTGTATTCCATACTTTCTCGAGAAATACCAACTTAAGAAATTAAAAGTTATTGGATTGTTAGTTGAAGCTCGGGGTACGATTCCAGCCTTTTTTGAGTCATTTCGAAAAAAGATGAGGCTTCCTTCTACAATAATTCAAGAAATAGTGATTGCTTCTATTCAAAGCTCATGTCGTATAGCCCGTTATCATATTTATGATATGACTTAGAATTGTGAGCCATTGAAAATTATGTACCATGTGTGTATGTAGGTTTGATAGATGTAGTCTAGGTTAAGAAGTAATGGAAGGGGAGGAGCGAGACTTGGCAACGATGTGTGCAAGTTTCGGATGAGGAGGAGGAATGATCCCTCCAACGAGAGATGCGAGAGCAGAGTTTCATCTCTGCTCATATTCAATCTTCCTCTTCAACCGCTAACATCTCCTTCCTTTCCTTTCTTAAAAATATCATAAAACTTCTACAAAAAAATACTTTGAAATAAACGGGACTTTTGTATAAACCCCATAAACCTAAACCGTTGATACGATGTAAGTGATGAGATATGGTTTTATTTATTTACTGGGCAAGCGAGACGCTTGTCCTGTAGTTATAGTAGTTAAAATTATTTAATTAGAAAATGTAGTTAGTAAGTGAAGCGAGATGCTTCACCCGGAGTCATGAGATTTGGCTCTGTAGACTGACTCGAGATGAGTCAGTTAGGGTTCCTATAGCATTTATAATATGAATTTGCAAAATAGTTAATTTATAATTACTGAATTATTGTAAACCACTTTTTGAATTTCTCGTAAGCCTTTTATTTTTCTTAAAAATTGTATCTTGTTCTTACTGTGTCTGTATGGCAAGCGTAATTGTAGCGCCAGTTGTAAATAAATATTTACGTTCTTCTTCTACTTTGCTTTCGGCTAGATATACAACTTAATGACAAAAACCCCAAAATCCACATGCTAAACAAAGTCCTATGCCAATTTGGTCCGAAACTAAAGCTAGATTTTTGTGGTCCGGTCTATTACATTTTAATCACTAGTAACCAGTTAGCAAAATAACTCGTAAAGCGTTAACGAGGAGTGGGTCTTTTTGTAGTTATTATAACGTATTATTCTTTAACAATGTGAAAAATTCCTGAACCGTTTCGTTTTGTGGCAAAAAATACAACAGCTAAAATGGCTTCGACAGTTATGAGGAAGGGCATACATAAGTTACGTCTTCAAAAAACTTGCGAATGTATACTTTACCCTTCTTATGGTATGTATACCAATGTATACAAATAGGCAGCTAAAATAATACTTTTCTCTCTTTTTTAAGACGTTAAAATGGAAATTTGAATGGCCCCGTGGTACAGACCATCTCGCAGTGATGCCCGTGGTCGTGGTCAAGAAACTATTCGTAAAGTGAACAAACAATTCGACAATCATTTTCGACACAATTTATACACAGCTTAAAGAGTTGCTATGGCTATGGAAACATTCATAACTGATATCTACATATACACGGTTTCAATTTTTATTTAAAAACCTAGGGTTATAGAGTTATTAGGCATAACAATTTTAATAAAAAAATTTTTAAAGCCACAAAGTCAACAAAGATATTTTATACACCTATTTATTAACTGAAGTAAATTGATTTCATAACTATGTCAACAAAAATAGTTGAAGTTTTATTTAATTAAATAAAAATATTTACGTAGTTTCGTCATGCTTTTGTCTATACTTTGTTACTTACACAGATTTTATAACAATTCCTAACTTTACGCTGTAAGCTTTAATATAGCCTTACTACATTCGTTATAGATTTACGGCTTCCCTACAGGTTTTTTTTCGCTAGTAAGTTTTAGCTCAATAAGCGCTTCTACTCGAATGCCAATCTCCGTCTGTCTGCTCTCCACGACAGGTTAATTTGATTCTAAGCTATTTAGCTTGAATAAACAGTATTGACAGTATGTAGTATAATATATGTAATAACTAGTATTTTAATATTAAGTAGTCTAATTATAAGTTCTTCGTACTGTTCGCGTAATGTTAATCATGTTTAAGCCACTAGTAAATGTATCTTCAGCATCCCGTAAGGACCCACAGTGGACCAATTCGACGCGAAACGCCAGATTTTTGTTTTAAAAGTCGAGGTAAAAGAACTTTTGAACTCTCGTATTTTAGAGCGAAACGTCCATATTCATATTCAAATGAAAAATATATAAGTCCACATTTACTAACTTCCCGGAAAAGGATTAAAATTCAGAACAACACACACACACACATTGGAGAAAATTCTTACTGAGCAGTATATATTGCTTTATAAAGTAACATCATACGTAAATATTTCACTGTACGTCCTGCTTAAATTATTGAGTATTTTTTATTTCAAGAATGTTAAGTTTGTTAATAAAACAAAGAAAGAGCCTAAAACTTGTTAACTCTTCCAAAGCTCAACTTTGACATCAACATTGCATTGGTATTCTAAAATTCTAACAAGCTGTATAAATCTGAAAATCATTTTAGATTTTTAAACTTGTTCATGATAGTTCTTGGAAAACAACTCAAAACTATCTTAGCAGGGCAGCTACACTGTAGTATAAATGAGGTGTCACCATTTTGAATGTTGCTAGTGCCAGTGCAATGACTACACAAAATATTATTTTGATATTTTCGGCTTTCGGTGATCTGACTTTTATTTTATCATCATGCGTCGAAACGAACTACGCAAGCTGAAAGAAGCCCTGCTCCGCTGTACCGACAAATCAACATTCTGGTGAAAATGTTCAATACTGCAATGGCAAATCTGTATGAACCTCTTCACACTGTTGTCATGAGTGGTTTCTTCGTCGTGTCAGCATTTAACACACTTTGATTCTACAACCAGATGCATTGGTTGCCGTACACCATTAATCCACTCACAGTCGCAGCTCTTATGCTTTATAATAATTGTATGTGTTTTTCAACAGCTGCAGGAATCATGGTCACGTCGGATGAGTTTCGAGATTCATGGAAACAAGTCCTCAGTTCTGATGCGCCAATTGCAAAAAGGGACCGCGCTCTGTACATGAGGTTTGTCAAGTCATGTTCTCAACTTCGAATCCGGATTAGTCAACAGTTTTTTGTTGATAAGCAGACACTTGTGGTAAACACAGATATTCTGGTGGATCACAAAATCTCACTTTTGCTTAGCGTCTAGTGAATATAATAAGTTTTATAGGTAGCAAGAAAATATAGTTTATAAAATGCGTTTATATTGTAGCATTTTAGCAAAATAGCTTGAATTTGAACAAGAATTATAACACTTAAAAGGGAATGGTTTCACATGTTACCTGCCAAATTCAATACCTGCCACTCACCAAAATCAGGCTCGTTTTAAATAGCACCGATTTTAAGTAACTCGACCGCGTTTTGCGTTTTTTGGTCACAGTGGCTGGCCAAAGTTTAAAAAAAAATTCAAAATTTGATTTTTTGTCACCCTGTAGCTTCCACATTTCTTATCCTATTTAATCGAAATTGGTTTTTTTCTATTGCTTAGACTATGTTTTAGAAAATTTTGTGATTTTTTAAAATTTGCAAATTGTCATGTTTTAAAAAACACATGCAAACAAATATTACATTTGAGGTCAAACAATAATTAATTTGATTTGATCCACAAAAACCTATTTTTTACAATATGGTTTTATTTTTTGTTTCATAATAACATTTTGATATGATTTGTATTTATTATTGCGAAAAATGTAAAACACTCCAGCACTGTTAGACCATTAGGTCATATTAATTGTAAATAAAATCAGTCCTTCTACTTATTCATTTATTCGTGTATTTAGTAGCATTGTTCGGCTACCCCTGTATGTTGTTCATTGGCAGAAAGTGGTCCCAATGGTCTTGTGTAGTCCCAATTTCATGGTCTGGTCCGGAGCTTTAAGACCAGACCAAGGTTATACGACGTACGTAGCTATAATTTTCAGTTTAAATGGATTTGTCAAACTACTCAATACTTATAAATATATACATTCACAGTTCAGCAAATAATCTAGAAAAATCAAGTTGTTTTAAGTGATTATTTGGAATTCTGAAAAAGTCGATTTTGTTAGCAGTCGGCCAACAAAAACTAGTGGTCCAGCCTGGTCATACTTTATGGTCCGGACCAGGCCGTTGGGACCACTATAGGCAGGTATCTTTAAAATGGCCCGTAACTTCAAACTGGCCAAAATCACCCATTCTCTTCGGAAGCTGGTATATCAAGGATCGAGTATACTTTGGTAGAACCAATAATGACGGCTTCTAAAAACAAATAATGCTTCAAAGAAGTAACATATAAAATCAAAACAAAGTGCACTAAAAATAAGTTGATGTCATCACTCCCCTGTAGTCTGCCTTGGCCTGGGCCTGACTTCATTGTGCAACACTTTTACGGTTGATTCACTGCATTTACTACTGCTCCATTTATAATTTAACAATCACTACAAATTAACGAAGAAATACTAACAACCCGGCTACGTTTCGAGTTATGAAATCTAAATATAATGGTGTCGATTCCCGCTCCATTGTTCGAAAATCTCCCTGCCTCATCCCAACATCCCTTACAGATTTAAATATTAATCTATAAAATTTGCGCTGCTTTCGTGTCATACCGGGACATTGTCCACTTAAGAAAATATTCTTAGTTTTCAGTGTATTGATATTTTCAGGGATTTTAAATGCCTTTTCGTACAAAGAGACGTAGATAAGATCTACGAGAACTAGAACTAAACAAGTAAAAAGACTTGTGACTAAATTAAGCGTTGGATATTTGATGAAATACACGGACGCAACAATTGATGCTGAGATATACACATTTTTCACGACAAAAATTATGTAAGAAGTGCTAAGGTCAAAACAGTTGATTGAAAATTCTATCTTTCTGCACTCCTTGTAAATCTTATACATTTCTAGTTTCGACGTAAATGAACCGACATATCGACCTTTGAGACCATGAGAGTAGGATTTGATTTTCTGAACTAATGCCTCAATTTGGAAATCAATTCTCATTAGAAAGAGCATTTAAAGAAGTAATTCAAATATTCCATTGGTTACCTAAAAAAAGCAATATGACAATTTCTCGCAGAAAAAGAACACCAAACGTCCCTAGACCTTTGTAACTTCCTGGAAGGGTAGCGTAGAGAAGGAAATTGAGTGTAGGGTCGTACAAAAAAAGAACGCGAGGTAAACACGCATCTGGAAGGACGACAAATGGGAAGTAGAGGGCAATGAGCTCCATCACACTGAATTTACAAATTGATTTTCGTACTAGAGGTTGAACTGTCAAAACACAAATTTTAACATGTTATTTTTTTTAGGACTTACTATCAACCTATTCTTATTAAATACCAATTGTGATAAATATTCTTACCGGGATGGTGTTCGAATAATTGGTTAAATATCCCAACTGTCGCATCTGGCCAACGTACAAAATTTGAGTAGGCAACATAAAAACTCGCATTGAAAGCTAGAACCATAATAAAATGGATTAGAAAGTGATGAAGAACAAAATAGTGTGGGCAGGACAAAGATTGGAAAAAATCTAACATTCATGTGACATAATCCTAAAAATGAAATTGCAAAATTAAAGCCTCATAGTGCTCTTTGAAGATTGGAGTTGTTGTTTTTAATTTTGCCAGATGCCAAGTCAACCACAAGGGGGTGAAAGTTCAGTTGGGAAAGGAATTTAAATAATTTAAGGGTTGTCCCAAATTTTTCCTTCGTCAGCATGATAATTTTGATTAATTCACTTATTAGAGATTTTTTTGAAAATTTTTAATGTTTTGATTTTCAACAATTTTTAGGAAAACAGTGTCCTTCTTGTGTCCCTTGTTCCCTTGTTAGTTTGAAACTCAACTGAAGTGTTTCGGAGTGATAGAAGCTAGGGCGTGTTGTTTGCATGTTAGAACGGAATTCATGTTATAATTCTATTTAAATTGTATCTTAAAATTAAAAAGGGTCTACCGTGTTTATAGCCTGAGCAAAGTCGCATGATTCACTTATTGAAACTGCTTAGCTATTTAAAGTCACGACTGCATTACCGAACAATGTAATAGGAAATATAAAATTTGTAATTTAAAATATTATTAACTGATTACTAATAATAATAATACTAATAATTATAACAAAAAGTGGGCCCAAAGTAGATGCTGGGCTTTCAGCGAATATTAGATTTAATAAATGTGTAGTTCCTTTATTATTGTAGTGACGATCG
>JAQFZE010005473.1:0-10266 GCA_034695245.1 Dicyrtomina saundersi
CCGAGCGGTTAAGGCGTCTGACTAGAAATCAGATTCCCTCTGGGAGCACAGGTTCGAATCCTGTCGACCGCGCATACATTTTAATTTGATGTATTTTAACATTTTTAATTATAGTCAAAGTTACTCAGTGAGGCTGCATTTTTTTGGGACATCATTATTATTCACAGCATACTATATTTGCTAATTTACATGAGAATTAATTTCAAAACTTCTCTTATATTATTACCACTATGTACTATCAGAATACAATAACAATGCTAAATCACTATAAGACCTAAATTGCAGAACATAATACTACTAAATAATAAATTATATTAAACTTGTACCAGACTTTATACACAAATAAGTTGAGATACACTGATGAATTGTTTGGTTTAGAATTTACAAACACGTATTTAATTTTACGATATTTACTAGTGATATGACTTCTTACAACTTGCAAGGCTTCGAGTTTGCATTATGTTGATTGGCACAGAGCCTTTGAGATTGTAATTCAATTTATCAACGAAGCTTGAAACTATACTTTATTTTCTAATAACAAATGGAAAAATAAGTGATATGATATACACTCTGCTTTCATGATACACACTTTAGGTTAAATTGCTCACTGAATTCTACTTAAGTATGCCTGTTGTCACCTCAAGTCAAGATGACGATTTGAAATTGAAACCATACATATGTATCACTTCAAACTATTTTGGAATACGTCAATAAACCCAAAGAGATGGACGTCATCGGCACTGAATATCCGGCTAAACCGGGAATATTCAGTGTCAGTCTGACAATAGAAATTTTTGGAATAATACAATTTATCTCAGGCCTGCATTTAAAAGATGTTTAAAATAAATATAAAATATTGCTACTTTTATTTTGTAACTACTTTGTATATTGTGTATGTTCAAACCCAAAACGGAAAATCTGGCGTTTTCACATTAGCTGAAAATATTATTGTCAATTCAAATCAAGGTCAAAGTCAACACCAAGATCATGCAGAAGAAAACAAAAAAACAGTAAGTGCAAGTCTTTCAGAAATACTCGACGCCCACCAAAACTGTTTCCTTCACATCAGTCAGCTCACAGCGGACCCGATTTCAAACTACAACCAGGATTTTAAGCATCCGTTTCTCCTCTCAAATTTTCATACGCTGTCCAAGAATCAGTCATGCTACAAAAAATTCTCAGCAAGCAAGATCACGCAGCTAAAATGCTTTACAACCATTTATTTAGCTGGAGTTGAGAACATACCGTTAACTAGCACAATAAATAATGTAATTCTACAAGTATTCGAATGGCATGAAGTACGACGATTAATTCCTTCAGAAATTACCCAAACACTCCCCAAAACACATGTGTTTATCATAAAATGGAAAGAAGAAGAATTTTCAGAAAACAAACTGGACGCAAATGATTTCTTTAAAAATATCATGCGGACTGTCAACGTCGCCATTTCGATTCTTGATCTCAAAGACAACAACATTGCACCCATTTTCACAATTTTCCACAATGAGGAGAGATGCGTTAGAAAAGCATGGTTTCTCTGCTGGTACTGCCAGATATATAAGAATAAGCATGATCTGAAATACTACAATGGTGAAACGTACTGGTTTCAATTTGACAACATGCCAATAGGAAAGTATAACGCTGGAAATTCTTTTTACAAAAATCTAATAAAGTTTTACACAGAAATAATTCAAAATGGGAAAGAAGTAGCATGGCGTATATCTGTTTCTAAACACTTCCCCATTGACATCGATCTTGGGAAGAAAGTGGACTACAACCCATTTGAACTAAAACAAGACAGCCACTCACAAAGAGATCAGGCAACGCTAAGATTTCTTTTGTCCGATTTAAACGGAACTATGCTGAATCTACAGAAGATCAACGATCAGAATACTTATTGGCCTGTATTCTTTACAGCTGGACAGTATAACGCGTGGGATCTCCGTCGAGATGTTTATCTCACAAGTTATAAATCACGATTTAAATTTATCACGCCTGATCAAGTTCGTAAAAGGAAAACCTCGTTTGAGATCTACACAACTCCATTTTCAGCAAATATTTGGTTTTGTATACTGGGCTCAATTTTATTAACTGCAATTTTTATTTCAGCCGTAATTTCAAAAGCTGAAACCAAAAGTAAGATAAAAACTTTTCTTGTAATGATATTACTGAGTTTGTTTTCAGTCTATGGGATCTTAATAGAAAAAGGGGCTAATGAATTTTTAAGCCAAATCAAAAACACTCGATTACTGAATTTTTTAAAAATAGTCTTTGGCCTTTGGTTGCTTATTGGGATTGTTCTCATCAATTCATACAGAGCAATCATGAAAGCGGATTTTCTGGTTGATTTCCCCTACGAAACTGAATGGAAGAATCTCAAAGAATTAGAAAACTTCACATTTTACACGATCTTCTTCATTGACTTTTCGGCAGAGTCAGAGTACCAAGACGAAATGGAAGGAATAAGAAAAGGAATCGACTGCGAAGTTCATTCATCCTTAAAAATCCCTAAGATCAATACAAGCAGAAGTAATAACATCAGAAATTTATGCTACATCTTTACTGATCTTGTCGATTGCGACTTTATTGCAAAAGTATCTTTTGGAAGGATGTACACAGAGCACACTTTGGAACTGCCAGCGGTCAAAAAACGAATGAAGCGGTTTACCGATACGCTAAAACAAATCCACGAAGCTATAGTTCCCATTTGCCCGTATGAACTTAGCATCATTCTGAGAAATCACGCCGATGCGAATGATACGAAATTTGCTTTCGTGACCACGGAGGTGGGCTTAGACCAAGTTTGGAAATTGGTTTCGGATGAAATGCGGAATAATTTGGATTTAAAGTTTGCTCACAACAGATACATAAAGGACGATTTCCTGGCATACACGCACAGGTATGAAATCACGGAGGGGCTCAATGAGAATCACCATCTGATCTCTCGTCGACTCCATATTTTCTTTCAGTCAGGAATTGTTCTGTTGTGGAAAAAATGGGAGGGTTTCTACCAACTATTCAGAAGGCGTGGTGATGAGCCTGTAAAAGTTAAAGGCTTGTCATTTAAGGATTCGGATATTTATCTGATTTTCTATGTTCTTCTTATGTGTATTGCATTCTGTGGGGCAGCGCTATTTGTTGAATTAATAGTCTTTTTTTCAACCAGGATTAGTAATTGGTTTAACTGGCACAGAAAATTGCTTTGCCGCAATTCAGTTGATGATGTTGTGAGAACGTAAATACACGCATTTTAGAAATCCTAAGCATAACCACCACTTTTTAAACGTTTTAACTTTTAAGCTTATTTTTAAAGAACCAGCAGTTCCATAATTATTTGATTATTTCCAGATTAATAGAAATTGAATATTTACCTCACTTGCATTATTATTGCAGATTGCCTGATCTGTTAAGTCATGATTGTTATAACTTCTAAAGCAATTAAATAAAACAGAGTGTATATAATAGGTTGTGACTTTATCTATACCCATTTTATCTTAAAAAATAAACTGGGCATCACTTTATTTGTTTATAGATATGCATTTGTAATATTATTAATGTAATTGTTTGTTCATGCAAATTGCTGGTGGCTGGTACTAAATAATTTCTCTTCACATTTTAAAGAATTAAACTATTTATGAACAACAAAAAATACTTTAAACCATTTCTAAGTAAATTATGCTATGCGTCATTATTACGTCGTACACAGAATTGATGAGTTGGTTTTTCAAATTAAGAAAAAATAATCATCCCTAACGTATTTTTAATAATAGACATGACTTGGTAAATAATTTGATGTCTACCGTACATCTTGTAATAGTACGCCCCGCGTACTATTCCAATCTGGACCTTTCAGATTAAGCTCCGCGTAGTATTACAGACTCACTTTGTGCCATTTAATAGCGCGTTAAATAGAGCAGCGTACTATTCAAACAGAGACCTCTGAGACTCGCGTACAATTCCAGAACCGCGCATTATTTTAGAATTTACGGTATATCCAATTTCAAAAGTTTAACTGCTACAATGTTTAGTCTTGAAGTTGACACTCTAGCTTTAGCTTCCAATTAATTTTCCAAGTAGTTTTTAAGTGTTTTTGAATTAGTGTAATAAATTAAGTATTTTTTTAATCGTAGGAGGCTTCCATTTTAAATAGACAAAAGGAACTGAAAGAACTGGTCACCTGAGTAGGTAGTTAGTACCGTGACTAAAATGACAATATTCCTGCTCATTTAAAAAGTTTCACAGGTACGTTAATTTCAAATCAATTTTTTAAATGAGGCAAATAACATTCTACTATTTTTGTCTCTCCGTTTCCGTTTCCCGAATTCAATGTGAAACAATTGAATTTCAAAGTGAACATAGTAACACATTTTTCAGTCGACACTTAGTTAATTCAGCATCCCAAATCAATATTAGTGAAATATTTGAAGCTCATCAAAAATGTCTCATTCACATTATTCAGATTTCCAAGAAATCATTTTGGGATTATCAGAGCTTCAGCTACCCGTACTTGCTATCAAACAATCAAACTTGGGAACTGAAAAGTTACTATAAGGCCAATTCTTTGTTTACAACCCATATCAATCGTAATTCAAAATGTCATACAACCATTTTTGAAATTGATACTGACAACATCATGGGTTACCAAAATCACACAAAATATCCTTATTCTCTTTTTAACAATTTATTCTTTATGACTTATGGATTCAGTTACACTAACTCTAATCCTACGTACCCTAAATCACATATTTTTATTATACAAAACAAACTTAAGAACAAACTTGGCATATACGAAGATATTAAACCCAAAAATATTGCTATAATTGATGAGGTTCAGATGTTCGTGAAGAAGGCCATATCCTACTTGTCCCTTATCTCCTCACATGCGTCACCCATATTCGCGCTTATGTACAATGAAATTTCGATATTGGAAAAGGCCTGGTTCGTTTGCTGGTACTGCAATGAAAGGAATGAGACACAGGCCAACGCTACGAATCTGGCATCAATTCGGTTATTCGAATATAGTTGGTCAGACAAAATTAACCATTTCCTCTACAAGGATTTATTGCAGTTTTACAGAGCAACAATCGAGGACGGCAAACGAGTAGCATGGCAAGTTTTTGTGCCCAAAAATCTCCTCTTAAAAGTGAATCTTGATCGACAAGTTGAACGGAGTCCATTCCAAAGAACTACACCAGCTCGGTTTGACCAGTCTTCTTTGGAATTTATTATTTTCGATATAAATGCGTCTTTCCTTGAGATTGGGTCCGAAAGAGTAGGACGACCTGGTCCAGAAATATACTCCATTGGCAAATTTAACGCTTGGGACGTAACAAGGGATGTTTATTTCACAAGTTCAAAATCCCAATTTAAATTTATCACTGGAGACCGAGTTCGAAAGGAGAAAACCCCCTTTCAAGTATACACAACCCCCTTTCAAACAAATGTTTGGATTATTATTCTAGGTTCCCTTTCCGTGACCATATTTTTTCTTTCACTGGCATTCCGAGTCCAAAATTCAACACAGTCCCTTGCATCCTCGGTGGTTTTTGGGATTTTCCCCGTTTATTCTATAATGGTAGAAAAGGGAATCAAGGAGCATCTGGGAAAGTTTAAGAACTCAAGGCTACTAAATTTTTGTAAAATCATTTTCGCCGTTTGGTTGCTCGTCGGAATCATTTTGACGAATGCATACAAAGGGGTCATGAAATCCGATTTTGTTATTCAAAATCCATACTCAACCAGTTGGAAGTATTTGAAAGATCTCAAGAACTTTTCCTTGTACTCCATTATTTTTATTGACTTTGAGAAGCTCATCTCCAACACTACCCAAAACGAATATTTGCGACCAGACTGTAAAAACTCTTCACCTATTTGGGACGCTAGCTTAATGCAGCGAAGAAAAGATAGGCTAAAGCATGCCTGTGCATATTCCTTTGAAGATAGTGACGACTGTTTCTTCATTTCAAGACTAGAAGCTGGGTTTTTCAATACCCACTATATTGATACGTCTAAAAAGAAAAGTAACAGAACCTTGGAAATGAATAGAAGGTTGCAAGAAATGTACGCGAATGTAACTCCAGTTTGCCCTCAAGACGTTAACTCCGTTTTGGGAAAGCACGCAGAAACGAATGACACAAAATTTGCATTCATCACAACGGAAAATACTTTTGAGAGAGTTTGGACATTTCTACTAAGCCAGGTTAAGCAACATTCGTCCATGAAAATATCACATAACCAGCAGACGAAGGATAAGTTTTTGTCGTTTACTAACAGATACGAAACAACAGAGGGACTGAATGAGCACCATCAATGGATTTCTCGTCGACTAAAAATATTTTTTCAGTCCGGCCTTGCTTCATTATGGGAGAAATGGGATCGAATCCGCTCACCCGGGACACGCAAGGGCTTCATCTTACGTCGTCCCGCAAAGGCACTGTCCTTTTCAAACACGGATATTTACCTCATTTTTTATATTCTTCTATTCGGTCTCGTTATCTGTACATTTGCCTTTATGGCGGAATATATTTGGGCTCGGGTTTGTTAATTAATGTACATAAGTAGCTATGGAGCACAAGACTACATGTATTAGTATAACACATTATGTCGAGAACGTCAATATACAAAAAAGTATCGTATTTCCTGTAGTAGTAGACGGGCCTCTAATAGTAGACGGGTCTGGGAGTTCGGAATTGGAATAGTTGACGGGGTCCACTAATACAGGAAATACGCTAATAAAATTACGCGAATTATTGTATTAGGCTACCGTATTTCCTATAACAGAACACAGTAAATAATTTAAAGTACCTACACATTTTTGAATTCTAATTTCTAATAATTGTCAGTTCTCAGCAATTAAAACTACAATCTATCATCATAAACAAAGGAGCATACGTGTATACATACATATTATTTAGCTTTAAACATGATTTGGCAGCATGCAGGAAAAGCGATCATAATTAAATGAACTGATTAAAAAACATGCCCAAATATGGCGGCTCTTAAGCTTTCTTTTATCCAATGGCATTTTAAGGTTTACGTTTCCACAAAGGAACGAATGGAGATCTCGTCTAATTATCCGTTGAGTTCTAAATGGAGCTGTATGAAATAAATGTGTTCACACAAGCAGTTTTGGTTTAATTCCGATATCGCAAATTACACACTTGAGCGAGGACTTTAAAATAATTGAAAATATCTTAGGGTTTACTACTGGATAAAATATCTAAACAAAAACAGGTAGAAATTAAATTCATGTCTTGAGCATCACTTAGCAGGCAAAACGAGGAAAACATACGTTTTGAAACTTTGCGGTGGATGTTGAAGTTTCTATTCAAATAAATTATCAGATTAAAGTAATGCTAATGCTAATCTCAATTTGAGTACTTCAAGTTTATGTCTTATAAATTTTTTTTTCTACTTAAATACCTACCTATAGTAGCATATTAAGAAATTATTAATTTTAGCAGAAGTACGCAATACGCAGGCGAAGGATAGAAAATAAAAACGGCATCACACCACTACTGACAACGAAATAAAGAAATTTTCACCGCACAAAATTCTGAACACAAAAATGGCAAGAATTAAAATTTGCCTGCCATTTTCCATGACTTTAATTGTGCTGCACACAATTTACATAACAAAAAGCACCACTGTGTCGGCTCAAAGTGAAAATATTGAAATTACTACAAGTCAAGCAAATGTTAGGAACGCCTTACATACAAATGTCAAAGAAATTTTGAAAGCACACCACTCCTGCCATATCCACATTGTCCAGATCTCCAAGGATACATTCCTAAATTTTAATGACCTAGAGAACCCTTACGAACTTTCAAACTTACATACTTGGCATTCAACAGGCTCACCCAAAACTAGAATAGAAAATGCAAAACTATTGAACTGTACGCTAACCATATTTAAAACGTACGAAAGTGAAATAGTAGATTTCTATGAAAATCAATACAATTTGAGCACAGAGTTTACCTCAAAATTAAAGCAAATTGTGAAACCATACGGCTACCTGTATCTGGATGCGGAAAAAAGCCCAATATTTCCTAAGTCATACATTTTTGCAATTCAAAAACAAGAGCGTCGTAAGGGAGCTTCTAATCTCTACGAATACAGTGATGAGGTCATAATTACCAACACCCAAAAATTTGTTCAGTATGTCACTTCCGGAGATCGCTATTCGCTTTCTATCGAAAATCCACAAATATCCCCAATTTTCACGCTCTTCTATGATGAAGAAACAAAGTCCCATAGATCATGGTTCCTATGCTGGTATTGCAATCCTAGAAATGAAAACGCTTTCCCACTAAAGATTCTGACGACTATGAAATGGTTTGAATTGAGCTACTCCGAAAAAGCGAAAAGCTTCTCCTTCGAGAAACTATTCCAGTTTTACAAGGAAAACATCAATGTTGGTAAAAACGTAGCCTGGCAAGTTGTAATACCTAGACATGTCCCGCTTACAGTTGACTTAAGTAGAGAAGTAGAAAGAAGTCCTTTCAATCGCAATCATCCAGCATCCTTTGACCAAGCCTCACTTGAATTCCTCATTTTTGATGTAAATCAAACAATGTTGTACATTTCAGACGATACAAATCGCAATTCACTCCCGAAACTGTTCTCAAATCGTAAATTGAATGAATGGTATGTAACAAGGGAAGTGTATCTTACCAGTTCTAATAAATCTCGGTTTAAATTCATTACTGCTGACAGCGTTCGAAAAGAGAAAACATCCTTCCAAATTTACACGACTCCTTTTCAAAAACACGTCTGGTCTGTCATCTTGGGCTCCCTCGCTCTTACATCATCTTTACTCTCACTAGCAGCTCGAATTGAAAATCCAACCAAATCTTTGTCTTGGCTTGTGATTTTTGGAATTTTCCCAATCTACTCGATTCTAGTAGAAAAAGGAGTTGACCAAGAGTTAGAAAGGATAAAAAATGCAAGATTGCTAAATTTCTGCAAAATAGTTTTTGGGATTTGGTTGTTAGTGGGAATCATTCTGACAAATGCATACAAAGGGATCATTAAAGCGGATTTTTTAATTGAGTATCCATACAAAACCAAATGGAATTATATAACGGAGCTGGAGGACTTTACATTCTACACGATAATACACCGTGAATTTTCTGAAATGTATCCACCAAAGGGGTTCTTTTTCCATGGAAATGCAAACTGTATAACGAACATTTTTACTGCAGGTTGGAATAGTACACTCGTGAGTCAAAGGAGCCAAAATCTCCGAACTGCATGTCAAGTATACTTTGAAGAACTTGATGACTGCTATTTTGTTCTGAGGGTAATGTCTGGAAAATACAATAAAAAGAAGGAAAATCACCCACCACATGGACCCAACAGCAAAATCCACAGATTGAGTTTAAAGTTTGAAAATTTACATGACAATACACTACTAATTTGTCCGCAGGATGTCAGCTCCGTGCTAAGACACCATGCAGAATTAAATGATACCAAATTTGCGTTCATCACCACAGAAAAGAGTTTTGACCAATTGTGGAAATTATTGGTGAATCTGGTGGAGACAAAGAATTTAGGGATAAAGTTTTCAAACAACAGGGATGTGAGGGACGAGTTCCTTTCATACACAGACAGATACGAAATATCAGAAGGTCTGAATAAAAATCACCATTGGATTGCCAGTCGACTTAAAGTATTCTTTCAGTCGGGCATTTCGTTGCTATGGGAACAATGGGATACGATAAGATTCTCAAGAAAAAGTCGGCGGGTCTTTGGCGAACGACTCCTAGCAAAAGGATTGTCGTTTACAGACACTGATATTTATCTCGTCTTCTATATCCTGATTTACTGTCTCATTGCATGTCTTGTAACATTTACTGTTGAGCTTCTAGGTGGGCATGCAAGCTAGTGGATTATCTGCAGGCTGCAAAATTTTGCAGGAGCATAATCATATTAATTACTCCAAATAATAACTATTGTAGTATATTATGCAACATGCACTGTAATGAATTATAGTATACAAGTAATATCGTCTGTGAAGAACCAAAATGACCTAAATCCAATTTAAGCTCGAATCAAAATGAGCTATGTCATAAAACAAAATGAGAAACATGCGTAAAATGTTAACCAAGAGTTTTTTAAAAGCTTTACATGTTCTATTTATATGTTTTTGAAAAGTGCAAAATTTTCTATTTACATGTTTTTAAAAAGCGTAAAATGTTCTATTTACAAATTTTTGAAAAGTGTAAAATGTTCTATTTACAAATTTTTGAAACGTGTAAAATGTTC
>JAQFZE010005474.1:0-10266 GCA_034695245.1 Dicyrtomina saundersi
TGGTGGAAGTTGAGGAAAATGTAATATTTATCAAGTGGGAATGAGTAGTCGGAGTTGATATAAGTAGAGGAGGCAGAGGACGGAGAAAGTGGAAGGGAAAAAGAGGGGTGAGTTTTGAAATGGAGCGACAAGTTTATTCCTTAATGACTTTGTTTGTCAAACACTCGATGAATTCTAAACAGGTAAAATCAAATAAGAAAACTGATTTTCTTTCCACTCTTTCATTTTTAATGTTCCAGTCCTTTTGGCTTGGAGAGATATCTGATGCTATGGCGGTGGTGTTGGTGTTGGTGTTTAGTAGCGCCCATGTTGAGGCTGCTGGTACTGGTACTGGTACTGGTACTGGTGACGGAGTTGGTTTCTTTCGGTTGGGGTCCCCGTGCCGATGCCGATGCCGATGAGGGGGGACTCGAGTTGTGTCATTCCTATGTACCTACCTACATATACGTAGGTAGTTACATTCTCTCAACAGAGGTAGGTAGGTACTTATGTCAAAACTTTATGTACACATTGTAATTACTACACTGCGATGGATAAATAATTGAATTCAAATTTTCTTTCTGATTATGTGACTATATTATGAATGTGAAAGTCCATGACCATGCAATCTATATATGTATTTTTATTTCTATTTTTGTTTCCATTCTTCCTCCCACAACAAATTTGAATTTGGAAACATGGAAGGTATAGGTAGGTAGGTAAATATCTATATTTTTTGTTTTTATTTTTAATCGTATTTTAACTTGAATAGAAATAGCATAGCCGCCTGTTGTTGTTAATTTAGTGTGCAGTGCATTCTAATCATGAAGGTTATTTCAACACACCAGTACCAGTACCAGTATACATAAAATGCATTTTTAAATTAAAGATACACCCCCATAATTAAATGTCAGCAATTTATGAGTTTTAATTAAAAATTTCTTTGTCAAAACTTGTATTCGTACTCGTAGTATTTGCCTAATAATTTAAACTGCTCACTATTCAATTTTTCAAACTTTTAAATAGCATAATGCATTTTACTCGGCGAGTACCGAGTAATTATAGTTTCTGTAATTTCAAAAACACTGAAATAGAGTAAATGTATCAGTTACAAAACCGTTACAAAACAGGTAGGTACCTAGGTAAGTACTTGTATTTTCTAAACCCCACTTTCCACGCTCACCAACGTAACCTATATATTTAATTTAAAACGTTTTAAATGCTTTTAAATATGTAAATAGTTAAAAGTTAATACAGTGGGTTCCACCTACGCAACATGTTGAAGTAGTTAGATACGAAGTAGATAACTTGGAAGAAATTAGTTCATAGGTCCAACCTGTGTTACATAAGCATATAGAGCAACATCAAACTAAAGCAAGTCAAACTTCAAACATTGCATCGTTGAAGTCTTGAAGGACGCGGGCAGCATGAAACTTCAAAGACTTGAACCTAAAAGTTATAAATAGGACTAAATAAATAATTTGACTCTCTTGAAAATAATAAAATGACTAATTTGTACACGGTCATAGAGCAGGGACACATTCAAAAATTGCGTTGAATGCCTCTTCACTCTCCATTTTCCATTCAAAATGGGAACAGGTCTCTTTCTCGGAACAGCTGAGAGAAGCTGAAGAAGAAGAGGATGAGGATGAGAATGAAGTAATCATGACCAAATTTGATGAAAATCTGAGTCTCAGAAATTGAAGAGATGCAGACAAAGATTCTTGACAAAGTTTAGCCGGGCCTTATAGTCTCCATACGGATCCCTTTCGAAAGAGACAGAGCACGAAAAAGATTGCACATCTAATCTCTTTTTCTCTCAGAGCTCTGTTTTCTGTTCTCTGACGATGAGCCAAGCGGCGAGAGAGGGAGAAAGCCAGTAGTGCCAAAGTGAAAGTCCGGACTAGGACCAGAACCGGGACAGTGTACCCATTAAAGAAATACCATGCCATGCCATAGCATGCCATGTCTACGAGGAAAGTAAGACAGACAGTAAGACAGTAGACAGTGCTCAGTTAGATTTGGACTTGGAACCACAACCAAGAGGAGGACGCCGAGGACAAGTACGGGAGCAGTAGACATATTAGAGAGACAGTGAAATGAGACTAGTGGGCTCTCTGTCTCCGTCTGTTTCTCTCGTACAGTGGTAGTTTGGGTCTTGGGTGTGGGGAGGGCGGCGGGCGGCGGACGAAGGGGGAAATGTGAAAATAGGAAAATAGAGTAATAAGAATTGATAAGGAAGACGAAAGAGATGAAGACAAGGAGAAAATGAAGAGGGTGAAAATCCACAAAGAACTAACTAAGAAATCTTACTTTCATTCTGGTTGAGGCTCAAGAGTCTCCAACAACTACACAAGTATGAATGAATATTGCATTGTTAATGTTATCTAGCTAAATGGATCTGAATCTTGACTCTCTGGAGCTGGAACTGGGACTGGAACTGGAACTGGAGATGTACAAGTCATCCTCATCCTCATCCTCCCTCCTCTCCCATCCTCTCCCTTACACACACACTCCACCATTTGCATTAGCACACAGACAATGAGTACATATCCCTATTTATGCACAGTCCTACACACAGCCCTAAAAATCCTCTCACAGAATCCAAAATCTGGCCTGGCTCCATTCTCCCAGATCCAGACCCAGACCCAGACCCAGACAAAGTCCAACTGAAATTACTTTACTATTTTCCCTCCAAATACGGACACGGATTTCCTCTAGGAAAAAGGATAAGCACTAAAAGAAGCAGAGGAAAGGTGCCTCATCCTTAGGAACTCACTATAATATATAATGGACTTGGACTTGTAGGGAGCATGGACTATGGACCAATGGTCTGAGGAGAGACGGGAGAGAGAGAAGGGCCTCTGTTGAAAACTTAACTTTTCCATGTCATCTCTCAAGACAGTAGTATTCTTATTACCTCTACGTGCTCACATTCCCATTATACACGGCGTATGCAGAAAGCCTGGCGCTGGCGAGGGAGTGAAAGTGCATAATATGAGATGGCTGAGAAGGAGAGAGGCTCAGTCAGCTATGAGCGTAATAAAACTGGGTATAAAGACGAGTTAAGCTCCAATCTAATTTCTAATGTATATCTGTACACTCATTTGTATTTACTCATCACATCCTTCTTTGCATTATACTAAATCTCCAACTCATATCATATCTCATACTATACACTCTACATCCCCTCCACCATTTCCCATCCATATCCACTATCCACACAGAGCCCTTACAGATACTCCCAACTAAATATATTATTATTATTATCTTCCTGTTGTGTAGGGAAAACCAAAGGGAAATGGAAATCTTTGCCTTCGCATAACTTTCACATTTTCACAATCTTACGCTCTCTAGATCCAGAGTATAGAGCCCTCCGATTCCGAAAGACGGAGTCCAGATATGCACAGATAATATTCAGACTCTCCAGATTTTTCCCTAAGTACCTACCTACTACTTCTACTACTACTAATACTACTACTACCTACACAACTATAAATCTACACAACTTATCTCACTAAAAATCTTCAATCTACGTGAACAATGAACAACAAGAAGGGCAAGAGGAGCCAACAGCCCCAGCTTCTCCTTGCTTAGTAATAATAAAAGATTGGTATATACGTAGTAAGGAGGAGATCTGTGTAAGAAATTTAGAATTGTACTTGAGTACCGTTACCGTTACCGGTACCGCTCCCGCACACATATTTTTTACGTTCACTTGGCTTTGTTTTGGTTTGGTTTGGTTTGGTTCTTGGCTGTTGCTGTGATGGCGGGGATGAGGAAAGCTCAATGGGTATTATGTACATTATGAAAGTAGGAAATTATGGACTGTGTATGTAATAATAATACTGCGTACGGAGCGAAAGATAAAAGTATGAAAAGGAGTACAAGTATATGTAATTATACTTGAGACAAGCATAGTACGGAGAAATAATGTATAATGATACAGGAGAGAGAGAGAGGCTAAGAAATTAAAAGTCCTAATTAAGTAGATTTTGGTGGGTTCATCGGTAACATTAAAGAAGAACGAAAAGGGAAATAGGGAATCAAGTTTATGAATGTGGAGGAAACCAAAACCTCCATGGCAGGGAATATTATTATATCCCTCACCTCACTTCAACTCCAAACCCAAAACTGAATCTAAGACTAACTAACTCTCTCGTATATAGAGTCTCATCCCGCTCTCTACTTTCCCTCTTACTTTTACGCTCACTTTTACAGCCCCACTAAGCTACTATTTGTGAATTTTGAATATGAGCAAATAATACGATTCTGACACGTGCTCCTATGTTATGTGTATGCTTCATAGTATGTACATGTACTCATCGGCATCGGCCATAGGCCAGCACCAGCACCAGCACCAGCACCAGCACCAGAGATCTCATTTCCCTCTTCGGTTCGCTCCATCCATTCGCTCTGTTGTGTGCATTCTAATTCTAATTCCAGAGCCCATGTATCTCGGGGTATATAGCCATCGCATCCACTCCTTCATCAACATCAACATGGCAAATTGTACAATACTAATGCGTATAGGTATGTTGTTGTGGAATCTTTATGGTCAGGAGGAGATGGAGCTCAGTATAGTCCTTTTGACAGTAAGCAGTGTAGACTACAGTAGACAGTGCATTATCCATAGAGAAATGGACTGTGGCTCTGCATTAGACAACAGAGAGCGAGGGACGACAGTGTGCGGTTGTGGTGTGAGTTTGTTGGGATAAAATCGTAAAATGGCTACGCAAGGATGATGATGATAAGCATTGGAATAGGAAATAGCAAAGTTAATCCTTGCAAAGCTAGCTCTGGAGATAGACAAACTTATACATTGAGTTAACGATAAGTTAGGAGCTTCCATAGAAGCAGAGACAGTAATGTCTTCACTAGGCCCATCACCATCTCCGCATTTATTTCCTCTCGGTACATTGTGTGTGTGGGTGGGTGTGTGTGTGTGTGTGTGTGTGTGTGGAGTACATTTATTATACATTCTCCGTCTATGGGCACAACAAAGTAGAAATACTGGAGGCATATGCTCCGCATTGTTACTTTGTTACTGCTACGTACGTAGGACGTAGGTAGACTCATTAAAATACCTAGATAAGGTTAGGCACCATTATTACCCTTATAGTTAGTGCGTTGCTGCAGAGTGCTGGATCTGTCGTCGTTGCTACTCTTATAAAAAGGAGACGGATAACGGCGGACGGGGAAGGGAGAAAGCAGGGAGGAATCCGAAAGCGGAAAGGCGAAGGTGGGTGTGGGTGTAAGCACATGTACATATTATTATCCGACTTAAAAATTCCAGCTCTCAACCTCATCGCAACAACAACAACAAAAACAACAACAACAACAAGAGATCGTAGCATCGTGAGTAGAGTCGTGAAAGCAGTAAGCAGGGAGAAGGCGGAGCAGTCAAGTACTGTGTCGGATTCGGATCCGAGCTCAAACTGAAACAGAGGAGACTGAGGATGAGGCACTTGGAGCGGGGAGGAGGCAAACGAGGAAAGTAATTTCATACAAAGTTTAAGTTCCTCCGTACAAAATGATAAATACCTACATGGAGAGAGCAATGTCTACATTGTACACAGAGTGCACATTTCTATTGTGGGCTCAATCTTGAATGGAAAATTGTCTACATACAAAAATCCTAAGTGATGTCATAGCAGGAGGATGAGATTCGAGGTGAATATACATATAAATGTATCCGTCTCGGTCTCTGATATGCTATAGACCCTATGTATAGGTAGGTACAGTAAAGTGAGGTGTATGGCTAAACGGGAAACGGTGAAAGGAGAACTAACTTTTACCACATTGAGGGAAAAAAACAAGGATGCACTACAGCACTACAATGAACAGATTACTTGGAAATGGGAAACTACCTGCGACCCCATACCATTACAATATTACATAGTACTTCCATATGGGTATAGATAGCCCTATGTAGTTAAATTTGAATCTGAGATGCAAAATGGGGTATGTACAAGTGTAAACCGAGCTTGAGGCATATGATATAAGTAGAGTGAGATTTAGACTTAGCCCCCTTTGCACCCTCGCACTAAATAAGGTATGCATAAAAATATGGTGGACGTTAACCTATTTGTCTTGAGTCTTGACGAGAGTCTGGCTTGTATTTGAGAGTTTTGAGACTGACTATGTACAGGATACAGGATTGACTGGGAACTACACATTACTTCATATATCTGTATAATCTGGACTGGAGTCTGTACAAATATGTATGTAAAGTAAAGGTATAAGTAGATTTCTCTGTATCCCTTTTAGCTGACGATGAGACACATACTATATGTTATATGTGCAGATAGTGATGGAGTTGGTTTTCCGTCTTGACTATGGTATGGATGAAGTGGAGAGAGAGAGAGAGAGAGAGAGACTGTGGAGATATTTGATATTTGCCTAGATGAAGTAGTCAAGGGGAAAAAGGGACGTTTGGATGTGTGTTGTCTCCAGAGATTTGAACTGCGACTCTCTTCCAAGAGATTGTATAGCCTCATAAAGTCATAAACTCATCTTTTGTACTAAATTATATGCTTTATAATCAAAGTTCGCCAACTTTTTCTCTTCCTAAACTTCCCCTTCTAATAATAACTGAGACTCGGAGAGTAACTCCTCTCTGACTTCACTTCACTTTTCCTCAACTCCACTTTCTTGTATTCATTTCCTCATCTTCCTCCTTTCAGTCTTCCGTCCTTTCAGGATCACGAGTGCGTCCTTCCCTTCACTTTCTTCAATCTTTTGAGTATCCTCCGCTCTTTCCTTCATCCGCCTCGGTCTCAGTCTCAGTGTCGGCTTCGGCTTTGGCATGACTTCCACTCGTCCACTTTGCCCTTTACTCACTCACACAAGGACTTACTTAATACTGTGTACTTGGGCGAGGTATGTAGGTACTTGGTTCTGGTTCTAAAAGAAAGAATTCACTCTCCCTTGTTAACTCTATATTTATGTAGTTACCACCACAACTACCTACTTATACCTACCTACATACCCTCTCCTCATAATTTTATTCATAAATGTCCTTTCTAATGTTTGCTTTCAATCCCAGGAAAAAATTCATATAAATTCTATACACAGCCTTTTTTCAAAAAATTTCACAAAGAATAGTGGGATGGGGAATTAGCTATGGGGATGGAGTTGGAGGATGAAATTAATTTTATCTTTAATTAGCCAGAGTTGTAATGCTTTGCTTTTTTTTGCTTGTGATATTGTATACAAATTTCAGTTGGCATAGCGAAAATTGCAGATAGAATTTTTGCAACATTTCTCAAGGGCAATACAGCATTGCATAAACATACTTTGGGGAACTTCTTGCGCGTCCTTGAATTTCCTTCCCACTGACTCAAATACTCCGAGTTCACCGTGTGCAGCCTTTGAAACAGTTACATAAATGTATTTCTTACTTTCTATACTTTCCCCAGAACCAGAGCCAGAACCAGAACTCAAACCGCTTAAACACTCACAAGGATAAAAAGGAATGAAAAAGAAAGGAAAGATTCCGAGAAACTGAGGTGAGCTGAAAAGATTTTACAACTTCATCATGTTGTGAAAAGGAGAAAAGTTACAATTCGCAAAATTTTGGAACAAAGTGCATAGGTAAAAAAGTGTGCGGGGATATATGTAGGTAGGTAGTATCAATTATTTCCTTATCTGACTATATACTATATACACAGTATGTAAAAAATTAATAATCTGTGCATGCAAATCGGAGTCGAGTTTTGAGACACATTCACAAGAGAAAGAATGAATTCAAGCAGAACCTTGACTATGATTGATACTGTGTAGATGGAAAAAGATCCTCATGTAGCAGCATATGTTTAGCGTAATATGTACAGATAGGCTAGAGAGATAGGAGATGCATTAGATGTGTAGCTAGGTACTTACCTAATTTTCCATGAAACTTGATTTCTTTTACCACTTTTAAACAACTTGGTTTTTGTTTAACAGGAGCCTTCAGTTTTCTTTTTCTTTTTCTTCGTTTTTTTTTTGCTTTTCTTTCTACACTCACATTGTCACTTCCACATCTAATGCCATTTCCATTTTATCCTCTGCTTTCACCAAAAGAAAGTTTTCCCAACTTTTCCCTGATTTTTTTTTGTCTCCCTCCATCAAATAGACTGTATATGCAAAGGGAAAAAAATATTATATAGTTTTATTGAAGAAGTTACAGTTGTAGTATTGTAGTTACGGTTAAGTGATGTAAAAGTAAGAAAAGTAGGTAAGCGGTTTTTTTTAGTGCAAATACATAGTAGGTGGCTATCTCTATGATATATTTAAAGGCAAAATAATCCGTTGGGCTCACAGGTTTTACACACACACAAAGAATGAAGAAAAATGAATTTAAACACGGAAACTTATGCAAGAATTTATATTTCTTTGTAAATTATTTTTAAAATTTTCTGAAATCAAATCTGGAAGGAGTTTTAAAATTTAAAATAAAGTTTGTGTGCTCAAATCATAAATACTGCATTCCAAAATATGATAATGGTTTTAAATCTTTTAATATACCACAAAAAAATTTGTTGTGCTGATTGAAATCTTTTGGCACCAGAAGTAGATACGCTGTTACCAGGGCCGGACGAAGGAATTACTTTTAGGCAGCAATTTGTTTTCGTACAAAAACAACCACCATTTCGATTTTATTGAAGGTTTTCTTTGTTAAACCAAAATGTTGTATTTACATGTTTTGGAAATGTTTAAAATGTTGTATTTACATGTTTTGGAAATGTTTAAAATGTTGTATTTACATGTTTTGGAAATGTTTAAAATGTTCAATTTAATTGATTCTAAGAAGTGCAAAATATTCTATTTTCATATTTGGAAAAAAGTGAAAAATGTTTTATTTCCATGTTTTTGAAATGTACAAAAAAAATTTATTTGCATGTTTTTGAACTGTCAAAATTTTCTATTTACATGTTTTTTGAAAAGTGTAAAATGTTCTATTTACATGTTTTTTGAAAATTCAGGCAGCGAGGGCTGCCTGCGCATTATCCGGCCCTGGCTGTTACTCATTGTTATTGTCCTGCCGTATGGCGAGGGCGCAACTTCTAGTTTATATATATGGAGGAAAGTGTACTGGTATAAATTAGTTCATAAAAACATCCGTAAATGCTGAGACAGGCTCCACAAGCAAAGGTTGCGCCTCATATACGTACACCCTAATTTATAACATAACTGCATAGAAGACGAATAGACGTCACAAATATTGATATAAATACGTTGCTACATATGTGTTTGAGTTGGTAAGTGTATAATATTCTCTGATGTTTCTGTACCTACCGCATAAAAAAAAATACCACACTCCCGTCGTTTGATGTTTCCCCTTCATATACATATAGTTAGTTCTTTCTACGTTCCTCCTTTTTCCATAAAAAAAAATTCGCACAAAAATTATCCTCATAATATTCCAATCTGTTTCCCAGGGATGACAAACTGTGAACTTTTGATATAAAGGTTTAAATCTTTGAATCGCCCATCCTATACTCCTATAATGGTTATTCTTGAAGACTTGTTTAAATTTGAAATTCGAAACGGACAAACTTGAACATTATCAACTTTCCACAACCTAATTTATTGTAATGTCGTTAAAAATAAGGGGTTTTCTTATACTTTTCTCATGGGGAAAGTTTTCCATTACCCATGTCATCCCAAACCCACACATAATATATAGTGAGGGAAGCTTCTCCCCATCAGCCCCATACTAAATTGTACAGGTATGACTCTCTATTTAGTTTACATTAGCAAAACCAAACTGTGTGTAGTTTTGTACACTTTGTCTTTTTCTTTTTGAGCAGGAGGAGCAGTTTATACATCTTTTCTCCTGCTCGGATATATACATAGATATAATATTTCTTGGAAATCTATGTCATCCTCGTCATTGCCACGTTTCCAGCCTCAAAAGAAAATCCGAATCTCAGAATCCGGGGCTCGTCTCACACACAGGGGATGCTTATGGTATGGCATGGTTCTGGAACTTTAAAATATTGGAGAGGAGAAAGTGGATAAAATAAAAAGAAAAGGAGGAAAGTGGAGCAGGAGAGAAGGGAGGACGATGGACAAGAACAAGACAATAATAATATTTTCTAGTTAATCTGGTGAGAAATTGTTGATTTGTCAGGATGGGTACTGCTGTAGCCCGTGATAATGATGATGATGTAATAGGATGGCAATCATATTACTCTTGAGCCTATACCTACCTATATGTTGTTGGTGTAGCGTGGAGCGCGTACGTAGAACGGGGTGGTGATAGGGAAAATGGAGTTGATGTTGATGTTATGTAGGTAGGTA
>JAQFZE010005475.1:0-10265 GCA_034695245.1 Dicyrtomina saundersi
GCTTTTATTATTTAATAGTTTTACGCAATATAGGAGTATGGAGACTTGGCTTGTATTAGAGAACCGACTCTTATTTAAAATGCAAATGTTTCAGCTGAATAAAATATCATTACTCCTTAGGCCGGTTTCTTTAATTTAAAAAAAATTTAAAATGATTAGATTTTACACAAAACAAATAATATAATCATAAATATAAGTATTCTTACACCTTTCAGTCGGAAAATATTTTTGCAATAACAATTGACAATAATTACCGTTAACACATGGTAATGGTACAGTAAAACGATAACAACTATTGGTATTAAAAAAAACTAACTATCTACCCACGCCTACCTCTAAATTACCCCTATTATTTATTTTGTGCATAGCTATAGGGGTCATTCTTAAATGATGTCACCCAAATATCTCCATTCCATTTATAAGACCTTATAACCCCCGTGTTATCCGCCTAGCCAGTAATTATTTTAAAGAAACGTCATTTGCATAACATGCCGTATTTTTTTATTAAAATAGAGTTTATTACATACACGTTAGTTTTTATTAGTTGCACACATATATAAATATTTGTACGCGTGAAATAGTGATGATAATAATATCAATTATTTATTTAAAAAATCTTATTTGGCAGAAATACCATATTTTAAATAACAGGTTACAGGTATGACATAAAGATATTGTCAGCCCAAAGTATGTCAACATAATGACAATGACCTAGCGCCAATCGCCGGCGAAACAACAAGTCTCCATTTTTCCATAAATAACACTATAACTATTATGACTATTATTATTCATACTTGGATGTATGCTCACTTATTTTTATATTGGTTTTGACCTTTGTCTGTATCTGCTCTTTTGGGCTTTGGCCTGTCGGAAATAAATAAATAAATAAATAACGTGATGTATGCTAGGGAGTAGTTATAGAAGTGTTACATTATTCGAACTTAGAAGGTACTCGTTGATAAGTGATGGTTAACTTTAGTTAGTTAGAAAGTATCTTAAAAATCACTTGACATCCTTTTAGCACGTTACGAAATAATGGAAAATACTAATATAAGTACTGGTCAGATTTCCTTTTAGTGCAGGATGTAGATGGTCCAAGCTTTAATAGTGCAGAATGTAGATGTCTAGATTTGCTTCTAGTCTTTTCGTGTGAAGGATGGAGATGCTCAGTTTTATTGCTTTCAACCAGAAATGGAGATTATGAGGGGCGGGGCCTATTTAACCAGCAACTTTGCACTTTGTAATTCACAATTTGCAACTGCAAATCAGAATTTTTAAAAAATGACGTTTTTTCAAAAATATTTTATTACTTACAACAGTAAGTGTGCTCCAAAATTTAAGAAAAATGATATTTTTGAAATTTTTAACATTTCATGTTTTTTGTATTTATTACACTTTAAAATCGTTTAAAATCAAAAATTGAAAAAAAACAAGTTTCATAATATTGAATACACTTTAGGAATGGATGAAAAACACCATTACATGAGCAGTTTAAGACCTTTTTCGTTTTTTTGGAAAATAATTTTATCGACCAAAACTCATAAAGCGCGCCATGTTGTTGTTGTTCAGCAAATCTAAGTTTTTTAGATGCTGAGCATTAGCATCTATAGGAATGGTCATGTCCGTCTGTCTGTCTGTCTGTCTGTTCTTTATACGCTACAGGTCACAGTTTCTTATAGATTTTCGTGAAACCAATTTTAAAAGACTACAAAAGCGAGGGAAAAGTGCCCTATTGTTTGTGGGGTTGATCGGAATTACCAGTTTTCAACAATTAATTATTAAACGGACCAACTTTTTGAGCAATCAAAAAGCATGGGGAAAAAAACGGATGTCTCCTATGTTTATAAGGCATATACATACTTCCATCTGAACATAGGTAGGTAGGTACGTTCTCTGTCCGTTCACAGTACATTCCACACTCAGCATAAAGCGCACATAAATAACATACAAAATTGAATGCTGAGGAGCGTTCACAAATTATTACAACACATTTGTGTGATTTTCTGACTTACACATTTCTTCTTACTAATGTTAAGCAATGTGCTGGAAAAATTTTCATATTGACGTACCTAATCAAATGATAACATCATTGTTGCAAGATTCTTATTCTAAATCGTCCGAAAACTATGGTTCAGAGACGTAAATATGGGTATTCAGGGATCGTCCATAATGACGTCCCACAAACATTATAGTTTTAGGTACCCCCATTGCCAACTTTTAAATTATTTTAAAACTATTGTAACTGCATGTTTTAAATATAACTATATAGTTTATAGGTGTTCAGGGATCGTCCATAATGACGTCCCGCAAATATATTTTTTTGCCAACTTTTACATTTTTTCCAAACTATTGTAACTACATGTCACAAATATATCTACATATATAGTTTATGTGTATTCAGGGATTGTCCATAATGACGTCCCACAAATATCATAGATTAAGGTACCCGGTTTCCAACCTTAGAACTTTTTCCATACTATTGTAACTACATGTCACGATATCTATATAGTTAAAAAAATATTCAGGGATCGTCCATAATGACGTCCCACAAATATCATAGTTTTAGGTATTCCCTTATTGCTAACTTTATAATATTGTTTAACCTATTCTAACTACATGCCATAAACATATGTATATAGCCTATAGATTTTCAGGAATCGTCCCTAATGACGTCTGGCAAATATCATAGTTTTAGGAACCCCCATTCTCTACTTTAAATTTTTTTTAAACCTATTTTTAACTGCTTGCTACGTACATTCGTATATGGCTTATTGATGGTGGGGAAGGCTCCATAAATGACGTTATTTTTAAAAAGAGCAATTTTCAAAAATGTCCCAGCTTTTATAAAACTTCATGCGACGTACATCAATATATGGCTTAGTAATGGCAAGGGAGCCTTAATAAGAGACGTCATTTGTAAATGATGCAATTCTCATAAATTGTCCAGCTATATTGAACAACATGTTACGTACATTCGTGTATGGCATATTGATGGTAGGGGAGCTTATAGCTAACGCTCAAAAAGAAACATTTTAGAGTTAAAAATTACAAGTAGTTTTTTCGTCCTGCTTACAACTTATGTAGTGTACGATACCATCATATAAATAATTGCGTATATTTTAGTTTTACGTAAATTACGTGTTTAAAGAATTAAAAAAATATACAATCTGAAATGTGGAAGTCAGTATTTATTTAGTATAAATAAGTTCACATTTCTTGCTTAGGAATGATTTCAAGTTTGACTGCACATAATTCTGGTCCGGGTGCCGGTTGATCCAGAAGCTCCAAGGAATTATCACTGACATATTTAAGGTCCACTTCTTGCTTTATTAATGCTGAGTGAGTTTCATTTTCATTCAAACTAGCAGCAGCGGAAGACAATTCATTCGTCGAAATTGGCGTTGCTTGAGCTGCTTCCTCCAACTTTACTGTTTGGTCCGTCGATTTTCTCCCTCTACCCGAAATATATATCCTGGGCTTGCGCGTCTTTGCTTGTTGCACTACCTTACGGCTCAGTTGAGCATATTTCTTCCTTTCATCCTTACTCCGAATTTGGCACTTTTTGATGTGTTGATTCGCCACTGCTTTACATTTATACGATGCACCACAAAACTTGCAGGGGAAAGGGCGCTCGTCCGTATGCATGAATAGGTGTTGCTTCAACCTTTTCAAAGTACCCCAAGTTTTATTGCAGACGTCACATTTAAACACCTGGTCTGCTCTGTGCTTGTTCGCAACATGGAGTGGAAATGCCTCCTTAGTAAAATATCTGAAGCAATCTTTGCAGTACACGCGCTCAGAATCATGTATAAACATGTGTTTTTTGAGCTCCTTGCTCTCTTTGAAGCTCCAGCAGCATCTTTGGTTCGTGCATTTAAAAGGTCTTGCATCAGAATGAACAGATTGAATGTGGGATCTTAAATATTTTTTTGTACCAATAAGTTTTTTGCAAATGGGGCATTGCCAGCGGCGATGTTTTTCATGTAATTCGTGAAAGTCTAAATCACAGCGGCGAGAGAAATCGGCAGAGCAAACAACGCAGGAAAATTTTTTGGATAAAACTTGATTTTCAGCTGATGCGGGGATTTTAATTATTTTTTCTGAATTGGGTTCTTGCGTTGTAGCAGTTGATTCAGCAATAGTTTCAGGTTGATCATAAGCGTCTGCGTTTGGAGTTGCACTGTGTATTTTTTGTAGATGAACATTGAGGCGACAGGGTGTGTACACAGGCTCGGTGCAGAGCTTACATTTCATCACTGACTTAAGTCGAGGCTTCTGCAAATGCTTCACTAAATCGGACTCAGTTAAAAAATGCGTGTCGCATACTGGGCACAGGTGCTTGTTATCAGTCGATTTAGACTCACAATGGTCACTGTAGCTTTTGTGAATTGTTTCCATGTGTTTCTTGAGAGAGGTTGAGTCTTTGAAGGATTTGATCGGACAGGATCTGCAGCTGAAATTCTTGGCCTCATGGGTTACTTTGATGTGTTTATGTAGTTGTTCTTCCGTTAAGAATGATTTGAAGCAGATGTCACACTCAAAAGGCTTGTCCACGACGTGTAATTTAATAACGTGATTTTCTAATGAAATAATTGATCTATATTTTAGAGAACACAGGTCACACTGAAAGGATGTATTAACTTTAGCTTTTATGTTGTGAGGATGTTGAGTTTTTTTGTGGACGTACAATTCCTCCAAAAGTAATACTGACGGGCACAGGTCACATTTTACTTTTCGTGGTTCATCAAGGTCACCCTTCACCAGCTGCTCAGGATGTTTCCTCTGTAAATGTCCCCACCTTTGTCTATAGGTGACACTCCTTGGACAAAAGACACAGGGTATTGTGGCTTCTTTATATTTCACAGCTGGCAGTTTTTCGTTTGGATGTTTACGTTGGAAGTGTGTCTTCATGTGACGACCTAAAATATTTGTATTGCAGACGCTACAAGCAATTTTTGGTTCTGTTTTTCCTACTTCTAGTTCCATTGCGGTGTCCCCAGAGTCCAGGTTGGTGTATGTTTTCTTAAGATTCTTTGTTTTACGCATGGCTTTATTCAGTGGAGATGATTTAAATTTAGACTGTGGTGTGTCTTTATGTTCAGAATCAGATCCTAAAGCGGCGCATTCAATGTCCTCATCGTCGTCGCTTTCGTTACCTCCTTCAAAGTATTGTGTGTAGCATTTTGTAATTTTTCGCTGGGGACGATTCCGACCAAGATTAGGAGCGCGCTTAATGGACGGTCTGCTGGAATTGAAAGAGAAATTCAGTATAGATTTGCAACTGATGAAAATTTTTGACACTGACACTGACAAAGCAGCCTCAGCCTCGCCAAAAAATACACCAAGACTTGGAAAAAATCTATTTCAATAATTGAACTACTGATATATTGTACAGATGCAAAGTAAAGTAAGTAGACTGCATTTTACTTTGTTTGGTCACTGTGACCCTTAAAAGCTAAAAAATATTTTTGCATTTTGCCACGTAAGCCTGCTGTATAGTTCTTATCCGATTTTGATAAAACTTGTTTTCCTGTAATGCCAATGATCCTGTTTTCTAAAATTAAATGCCAGGTTTTTTTAAAATTCGAATTGTTTTCTAACTCTGAAAAACCTATATATTTGACCTAAATTTTAAACCTAATTTTTTCAAAAATAACAAAATTTGAGGAATGACATTACAAAAAAATTGAAAATCAAAACTTTTGAAAAACTACAATGAGCAAAAATCGCGTAATACTGAAAACTTGCCATTTTTGAAATTTATGTTTGTTTATACAAAAATAATTTTAACCTATAGCTGTATTATCTATGTACTATCTTATGTATTATCTACGTATAGTCACAATAAAAGGATCAAACTGCAAAACGGCGTAGTGCTTTTAAAACACTAAAAGTTAATAATTTTTTTTGTGTTGGGTGCATGCAGAAAATTGTGATCAGCTGGTATTAATTGTGATCGCTTAAATTTTTAAGAGGACAATATCAGCACTGATATTTAACGGATGCCTACCTTTACCTTCAACTTTGCATGGAAAAATGAACCCTATCCTTGGATGCACGGAATTCATTAACTACCTGTCGGTACTGATGTTTCCTTGTTAAAACCTTGAGTGATCACAAACACCCGGTGATCGCAATATTACATAGGTATATAACCCTTATTACCCTGTATAATTTTTCAGACGCTTGAAATATATGATCGGTTTTAACGTGTAACTAATATTCAAATTGAAAGCTTTCAAAATGTAACAAATGGACTTGTTTCAAAATTAATATCTCGCCCGTACCCGTGCACCAATTTGCAGCAATAGTTAACAAACCGAAAAATTGCAAACACTGCTAAGTGATTAATATTTAATCTCCTGTATATCAAATAATATGATACTTAACACAATAACAATTGGTTTGAATTTAAAATGTTTAAAAAACTGTTTTTTTACATTATAAGAGTGGCCAAATAAAAAATATAAAAAATAATACTCATGCTTATGATTATGTCACTTTTAGTCTTCTTGTAACAACATTTTTACGTTACAACATCTTACCCAACATCTCGAAAGCTCCTGTCTTGATTTTTAAGACTTATTTTCGATGACGAACAAGTTTCATGATAGTTTTTAGGATTGTGCACCGATCCCGAAACTTGAATCCGGTCTAAAATAACTTTTACAACTCGATTTCCACACTTTTCTTTCACCTGCAATTCCAATAATTGTTGTCCGACATCCATTCTGGCCATACTCACTAAGGTTAGCAACTAACTAGTAGTAGGTTAGTGACTGAAACGATGCAGAAATTCCTCAGTCAGCAGTTCAATTTTCCTTTATTCCTTAAAACATAATGTACTTTACTCTTTTACCGTAAATAGTTTATAATTATCTATATCGTATAATTGTGTACGGAATTCAAAATTGAGCTTAATAGAGACAATTTATTTGAAAAACTAAATCAAAAACCATTTCATAATACCTAAGTAATTATAAAATAAAGTACTAAAATATTTAAAAATATCAAAATATGAAAGTTTAGTTTACTAAGTTTACAAGTAAAAGAGTTTAAATCTTGGCGCAAATGAATTTGAAATCCTGGGCGGCTTTAAATTACCTACCTTGCTTTGTACTCGTAATGTCAAGCAGCCCTTTCCTTGCCTTTGCCTTTCCTACTTTCCTTCGTTTCGTTCGTATATCGTAATCGTCTATGCTACTTACGAATTACAATTTATTAATTTAAATTTTGATTCAATATTCTACTAAGTGAACATGACATGGACAGGTGAATCAAGTTGACTTGAAAAAAACGTTTTGTTTAATATTTGCAATTACGTTTTAATTAGGTAGAACATAACTACAACGTTTGCACACCAATTTTTTTGTTAAACAGATTCATAGTATTAAAGCATAATAAAAGTACTGAAATTGAAGGAAAAGCTGTGTCCTATTCCTTGGGAGATATTTGAAAGAAAACGGGCTCAAAACTTTTATGATTTGAATGGTATATGTTGTAAGTATACGCTGCGACCAGGACAACAATAGGAATACATTATTATTGAGTGCATGGTATTTATCTGTTAAACAACTTTTCCAGGGTGATGCAGTCTCATAAACTATTCGATATGGATATTACGAAAATAAAAAAAAATATTGGAATAAGCCTTACAATGGTACCGATCCATATCGTACGTAACCCACCCTCCAATTCGTACCCCGCCAACTAGTATACTTTCCATTTCTTACCCCACCGGTTAACCCCGTTACATTTCGTACATTGTCAAATTGTCCCGCGTATACTATTGGGCACATTTAAATCAATACTTTTTTTTAACTCTTAATTGTAAAGAAATGGTTATTTCGAGCTTTAAAAAACAATACAGACCTGCCCGGTCGCATTTGTGATTGCTTAAAAGTTGTTTTACTAAAATCGGTTTAGTGGTTTGACCCGTAGCGTCGGACTAACAGACGGACAGACAGACGGACAGACGGACTTGACCTTTTCATTAGATGCTCAGCATCTAAAAACGGTACCTAGCTACATATCTTTGATCGTAAGTTAATATCATTTATGAATTTCTGTATTGTATTTGGATGAAAGTGACACTTTCGGGACATTCCGATAATGACGTCATCAGTCGGGTCAATAGGTATACTTGCAGACTAGTTTTGTCCCATCTTAAAGATCTCCGTTTTTGTATGGTTGTACTAATCAAGGGAGAGATGGACAAAATGATTTTACCTTTGGATAGGACATATGCCACACAATGATTTTTCATTACGATTTTCGATATGTAAATAATTTCAAAAGTTGTTTTTAATGTCGTAGGAAAATGTTATAATAATACTAACATCTGCCTGTCAGAGTTTCCAGCACGCAAGTTTTTTATTTGGTACAATATTTTATAATTACATCAAATATTAAAATGTTTATTGCAGTGTACGTTGAGGTACACAACAATGTCAAAATTCACAACACATGTTTTAAAAATGTAATTTATTATACGTTTCAGGTAGTTTCGCATCATTTCTTAATTTCAAGTAAGGTATGTTCCCATACGAGCCCTTTCCATTTAATCTTCATAGTGTTTAATCCCGGACCTATGGTGACCTCGAATGACCTGAGTATTGAATTTTACAATGTTTTGTAGGCAATTTAATTGTGTTTATGCCTGACGTCTTGATATTTTAATCGGTTAACATTTGCGCATTTACATAACAATTAAGTGATGCAAGTCGTGATTTTAGCATTCATTATCAAGCGAGGAAAAAGTTGACATGAGGTTGACCCGTCTTCTCCAAAGCTACCAGTGCTACAGTGACCCGATTATCAAAGTTAATGATTCAATTTATAATTACCAGATGTGTGTGGACACATAATAATTTTCATAGTTTTTCATTCGTTAAACCAATACCTATTGCTATTTGAACTTCAAAAACTGTAAAGGGAGTTTAAAATTATGAACCTCCTGATTTTTGGGTTGAGACCCATGAGAACCACGCGACCCCGGAGGGTCTACCAAAGTCAAATCCTAATTAATTGTGAGCTGCCATTTAAAAATAAATAACTCGCCGGAAATACCTTCTTGAAAGCAAGTAAACCCCTATAAACGGGGGTGAGTTTAAAATTAGGAGGTACACAGTAAATGCTTCAGTTACAAATTGTGAATGTTATGTAAAATGAACTATAAATAAGCTGACAAGATAACTTAAAGAATACACATTTTCTAAATATTATTAAAGTTTTACATTTGCATAGCGCGGAATCTATCGCACTTCTCCCCAATCCCCGCTCTCTCGACGTTTCTCTCTGAGAAAAGTCTTTATTGTCACGTTTCTCCTACCACCTACTTCTTGTGTGTACTGTGTTTCCCCTGCCTCACTGCGTCGCCGTCCCAATTCATCACATTTTATTTTTCCTCCGGTACCTTTTTACCCTGAAGTTCTCCTCTGCTTCCGCTTAAGCTTTGACAAAAATAATGCATGGTATAAAAACGTATTTGTTTGTTTGTCAGAAATATTTTATACGTGAAATAATTTGTGTTGGATCGAAAAAATATAAAGATAGATACTTCGGAAATAGTTTAAAAAATATATGCAGAACGTGGCATAATATAATATTATGTTACGTACTACAAATTGCTTTTGAGGTATTGAGAATGATTTTTTCACGGCAGCAAGGCGTAGATACTTTAAAACGTAAAATCATTAGTATGCAACAACAAAGTAGGCAGTATAGACCTATTTAACCTTATCACGGGTTAAATGCGTTTGGTAAAAAAATAAATAAAAACTAAACATTGAAAATTGTACTATATATATTCGTTTAAACTAAAATTCCCGAAGTATCTGCCCTAATATTGTTTTAAACTAACACAAACCATTGAACGTATGTAATTATTTTGACTTACAAAGGAATACAGTTATTTACATACACTATTTAAGTCGAAACTGAAACGAAAACGGAAAAGAACTGGAAGAAAATGGTCCTAGAGGAGAAATAAAATAGTAAGAAATAGGACGGAGGAGATACAGAGCAAAGGCAAAGTAGGAAAGAAGAAAAACGGGACAGATGAGAAATGTATCGGTGAGAAACGTTGAGGGAGAATACCGGGGGAGAAGTCGAGGGATACCCATGAAGCGTAATTTTATTCCTAGGATGTCTACGTTTGACTGTTTGACCTATGCTGCATATATATTTAATAAATAGTATTAAAGTTTAGTAATTGGTTTTTTCATTAATTAATTTCTTTAAATCTAACAAAGAAAAAATTTGAA
>JAQFZE010005476.1:0-10264 GCA_034695245.1 Dicyrtomina saundersi
TTTGAACGCTATAAATATAAATATAAATCGATCAATATCGATTTCGAGTTTTTAATAGTGTGTGAAGAACTGACTGAGAATGTAATTTCAATTTCAGTTAATTGTGCGCAGTCACTATAAGTTCTGTGTTGACTTATTTTTTGTATTTACTGCGCTTTTTACGGTGTTCCTCTGTCGTTTTCTTGGTCTGACGTCTGTTTTTTATTACGTATTGTAAAATGTACGTATTCCGGTCGCAAAGTTAACTTTTACAGGAACGAAGCAATCTATTAAGAGAGGAATACCAACACAATTAAATCAGTAATACATATATGATATCGCCAGGGCCGGATGCCGGACGACCGAATTGGTTTTAGGCAGCAATTTGTTTCCATACAAAAACCACCATTTTGATTGTATTGATGGTTTTCTTTGGTAAAGCAAAATGTTGTATTTTTACATTTTAGAAAAGTGCAAAATTTTCTATTTACTTAATTCTGAATAGTCCAAAATGTTGTATTTGCATGATTTTTGAAAAGTGTTAAATGTTTTTTTTGCATGTTTTTGAAATGTGAAAAACAATTTATTTGCATGTTTTTGAAAAGTCAAAACACATTCTTTTTACATATTTTTGAAAACCGCAAAATGTTCTATTTACACGTTTTGAGAAAAGTGTTAAATGTTTTTTTGTGCATGCTTTTGAAATGTGCAAAACAATTTATTTGCATGTTTTTGAAAATTGAAAAATGTTCCATTTACAAGTTTTTTGAAAATTCAGGCAGTAGAAGCGGCCTGCGCAGGCCGCTTTTTAAGGCCCTGGATATCGCTAATCGCTAATAATGAAGAAACAAAATTGCCCATCCTCGATTCATAGATCTCCATTTTTGACTTAAGACATACATAAAATGGTCGAAAATAGCGGTAAGGTAAATATTGGTAGGTATAGGTACTTTAATACATACTCGACTTTTTTGTCGACAGTTGTGATGAATGAATGGGACTCGTGCTTTTGCTAGAGGTCGATCAGTCGGTAGTAAATAATGCGATGTGTTATTCCCCTCTCCCTTCGGTATGCTTTTAATGCTTGTCTTCTCTTTGTTCTATTGTTGAAAGTCGTTTGATACTTTTTATTTCTTGTGTCTTGAAACCCACACAGCTGCAAGAACAACGCACCGTCACCGCACCACAGGGAAAGAAAAGGAAATACTATAAATGCGGAACTACTGGTTGATATTGTGGAATAAACTTAACTCTTTGAAATGTTGAAACGTGTGTGTGTGGATAGGCTGTGGAAATTGAAATTGCAATATAGCGAATTGTAATTCCAAAGAAGATACAGCGATTGACGATCAAATCACTCCAACTTCAACTCCAATTGAATTCGGATTTATTGCTTCCTCCTCTCCTTCTTCTTCGTCGTCTTCTTCTTCGTCTTGTCGGTCCCGGTTTTGATTACTATCCTTTTCACTTACATTTGAGAGCGTCTAGGTCCAACATCAAGTGGAACGGTTTGATTTCGACTTCGACTTTGAGAAAAGATCCCTTCCCAAATAGCAATACCAAATAGCAATAGGAAACCAATATACATCCACTAACCAAGAAATGATGTCAAAATGTTTATATTCAATTTCTGCTGGTACTGGTTTCAATTCTTACACAGAAAACGGTCCAGGCAGAACAGAGAGATCTCTTAACCTAGGTCCGGGTCTGGGACGGGGACCGGGTCCGGGACCGGGTTCGGCTTTGCATATTCTTCTTCTACCACAGTGCAGTTCCAGATGGATTCTGTTTATCACTCCTAAATTTACTGCTCCAGTGATTGTGCTTGTGATGAGAATTTTAGATTCGAAATTCGAACGTAATAGAATTTAGAATTCAAATATTTCAATTTGTATTTCCATCGTTATGTGGGCTGCTGTGCTGCGGTGTAATAAACTTTGGTTTCGGTCCGTTTGCTCCTCAGTATCTCAGTCAGTCAGCTCGGATTCGGATTCGGATTCGAATTTTGTATGGATCCTCGATTCAGTTAGAACTGCATCTTCTTATATCTTTTGCTAGATGTATCCATATAGGTATATATATTTACAACAGTAGCAGAGACGGTTTATGGTTACGGTCACGGTTACTGTATATAGTTAAAAGGGTTGCTTACTGACTGGTTCTGGTACTGGTACTGGTAGAATCTTCAGACAGAGTTATATATATACGTAAGTGATCTACGTTGCCACAGTAGGATTTAAGATGTAAACCAGGATATGAATGAACGACGATGCAATGTATTTTAGGTAGGTAGGTACGTTTCTTCAGTATTCTGTAAAGGTACAGTCCTACTCTTTGAATAGTGAATCTTTAATCCTTCTTCGTCTTCTTCTTTAATATAAAAATCTTGAATATTGAATCTTCTCGTCTTGGTTCAACAGCTTAACGTTTCCTGATCAAAATGACAACTATATAATTCAAACCAAAATTGAATGCTACTATTACTGATGTAAGGAGATGGTTCGAAATTGAAATGGGAATTTTGAGCAGTAACTGAGAAAACTGAAAATATCTGTAACTCAATAGTATAGATGATGACGGTTAAATTGAGGACACGTTGAATTTCAATGTAAATATATTTCTGTGATTGATGTGACCGAGACCGATGTGACCCAGACCGATGCTTTGGCAATAGCAATATCAATAAATAATCAATAGCAATATAAATTTTGTCCAACAGCACTCATCGCTAAAAATCAGCATCAGTATTAACGGGGTGGTTGTAGTACTTAAAGGTCTATATTACAGAATAGATATAGTTGATAGTTGATCGAGATGCAGTCAATGTTAGCTACATCCTTTAAGCACTATCACGAATATAACTATTTTTGCACCTATCGATGTACATACGTGTATAGCCGAAGTCTCTGTATAATATGCTAATAAGGTATTTGAATTGATCCGATCAAATGAAATCAGAGAAGATCAGGTGTACTGAATTACTGATAGTCTTGAAAGTCTTGCATGCTTCTCTTCAGCGCGTTCTATTAAATCTTGTCTGACGACAGGGAGTTTGGTTTTGGTGGTGCTCTGGTTCTCGTTCTGGTTCTGGTACACTGCGAAGTTTCAGTTCCTGTAATCTGAAGGTTTCTTGGTTCTGGTTCTCCTAACTTGCAAGTGATGTCGATATTCCTCGAAATTGAAATTGAGATTGATGGAAATGATGTAGTGAAAAGGGATTTAATGGAGCACACAAATCTTGAAGCAGTTGTATGTAGTTGTAGAAGATGAAAGTTATGTAGAATATATTATGTATTACCAGTACATTTGCCTAGTTTTCACTTAAAAACCCTTAAAAATTGTCTTCATATTTTCCCGGTTAACGGTTCAGTTATTGATATTGATGTAGAAAATCGACATTACATCGTGTCGCAATTTGAAGCGCCTTTTATATATCAGTTTCTGAGCTTACTTAGTTATTCGGCTATGCCCGCGTTGAATGGTGAATGTTGGATTTTTCCAATTCTTCGACTTCGAATGACAAAAGTAATCGAGACCGAGACCGAGAAGCGAGCGGTATAGTTACGATTATGGTTACGGCAACGGTAGCAGTAACATGAAACCGTGAAAACTAAAATGATGACTGAAACTGGGTTCAGTAGTACCTACCATTAACTTACTACTTACTGACTGAGGGTGAGGGCTTCGATTTCGATTCTTCGATGCACGCAAAAACCTTGAATTTTTAGTAGAGCACCTTTTCGCACTTCAACATTAACAGTAGAAATGACTTGCGAACTTTTTTAGTTCATAGTTTACGTTACGCACTCTTCTTCGACGCTTTTGAATTCAACCTGAAATAGCAAACAGAATTTTTTATTATAGTTAGGATTATAGTGTAGTAAAAGTAAAGTGTGAAATTTTACTATTTAACGTCAAACCAGTGAAGTTCCTACGCACAAACGCTAAACTATTAACCATTCACTTCGACTTCTGACTTGCAAAGTGAACTGATGAACTATTAACTATTTATAACTATCAACTATTTAACACTTTAACATTACACCTCAACACGATGCGATACTGATAACTAACCACAGTTTAACAACGTCGTAAAAGTTGTATTTTACATATACTAACTAGTAAGGCAATCAGCTACTGTAGTCAGTGACTTTCGAATTTCAAAGCACCGTCGTCGCATCAAATCGTACGATGAGGTCGAGGTATGTAGAAGATTGCGAAGTGCGAATGGCGAGACGTTTTATGTTGTATGTACGTTGTTATTACAGCTAAATTCATGGCCAAATTGATAATTAATACTAACCAATGTTAACAAAGCTTCAAATCACACAGCAAAAATCACAATTCAATTTCAATTTCAAAATTACAGTCAACAGTCAGTCAACATCTGGACCAAGGAAGCGCAATCGTCAATAGTAAATATGTACAGATAGGTACATATTTATGTTATATACTGTCAACTGTCTATATCCCCATATATTGTGCACAATGACAAACTATACACAAAAGCCTTACCAGCTAGTTAGTTGGAAACTGACGAATTGTTGAGTGAGTAAACTAGCAAGTGTAAACAAACACTAATAATACAAGGACTAAAGGCGCCGGTACCGGTACCGGTTCCGGTAAACTGGCACCAGCAAACAAGGCTGCAGATCGCCAGGCTGGCCAAAAGCACTAAACTCCGAGGCGAGAGACAGCCAGGCATGAAATGTTGAAATTGATATTGATATTTTAAGTAAACTAAAGCAAGGTTCTTGAAGGTTTTGGAAACACAAAGGGACATTTATTAGACAGTTCAGCTCGGATTCAACATTAAAGAAACAGAGCAGAGGAACCCAAACAAACTTGTAAAGTACCTACTACCTAGTATATTGTAAATTGTACGTTTTGACTTGGCCACCAAATTGTGGACTTTTACAGACAGAACGAATTTACGAATTTACTGAACTGTGAAAAACACAAATTTAAAATACAGTTTTTTTCCAAGTTGAATTCATGGAATATCCTATCGCATCTCGAAGTTTAGTTTTCAAATTTTGTTCAATGAAACGTTAACATCATAAATAGACGAATACACCTAAATTGTTTACAAATCAGTGACTTTAATTTCTGATTCAACAGTAATAACAATAAGGCTTTCATATTTTGTTATTTTATGCTGTGAGGCACGGGATCATGTAGGAATAAATTAAGTTATAATATTGTATTATCTGTATTACGACCCCTGGCATCAGTTTGTGTTTGCCTGGAAGTTGTCCAGAATTCTACGCTTACGTAATATTACCGGTGGCGTTACCGGCGTACCGGCAACCGGTACCGGTGCGATCAGCGGCGGATCCCGAGGGGGGGGGGGGGGCTAGGGGGCTTTAGCCCCCCCAGAAGGAGATTTTTTAACATTGTAGGGATACGAGCGTCCATTTTCAATATGGCGGCTTAACATTGTTAGCCCCCCTCCAGAAAAAAATCCTGGATCCGGCGCTGGGTGCGATAGCCGTTGCCGTCGACACTACCAAACCAGCTATTTGTTGGTGTAGAAAACAGCAAAGACGCATCTTTCCAAATACGTTTAGATGCAAACCACTAAATTTACTAAGTAAAGATACAGTTTTGAATTTAGTGATTTTTGGAGATATACAGATTTGCATCCAGAAAATACTGAAAAAATACGGATTTGCTTCCACGTGAACCCACGTTTTAGATTTTGTAACACATTTTCGTAATTAAATGTAATCATGTGATGCTTTTGTATGTGATGCAATAATACGTGTTTCATTTCATGCTGTACTTATGCAGTTTAAATCGGTGCACTGTACTGTTCCCTCTTTTATAGATGACAGAAATTAGAAATACAAATATTGTAAATAGAGTTGAACCCGGGATTCCCCGAATTTTTTAAGTTTCCCCGAACGGATTTTATTTCAAAAAGTACTGTTTGTATAGTACGTACCCATTTGCCTAATTAGATTTTATAATCCTTTTTACGTTTTTGAAGCAAGTACATAATTAATTATGTACATCGTACGTTCTCTTAATTCAGAGTTAGCCTTTGAGAGCTTATTTGCGATTTTCTTCTTTACATTATTGCATTGCCTTTCAAGCTTTTCAAAGCGCACAGTGTCACAGTGCTGTAACACATTTTTACATTTTTTGTTTAAATTTTTTAATTTAAGTTTCTTTCCTTTCAATGTATCTCATTTTGCTGGGGATTTTCCATAAATGACGTCTTCGAAATATCCCCACTTTTAGATGAGGACCTTATGACCCCCTGGTCATCAGCTTAATCATTGCGTACATGGCTGTATCTTTAACATGGGATACAGATTAGATTCAACCGTTCCCGTTCATACTTTTAATATCAGCAGAGCAAGCAAGTATGCCTTTTAAATAGACTTGTGAGGGGCCCCTAAACATTTTAAATACTACCTTAATGTTTGATAGGGCCGGATAATGTGGCCAGCGCAGGCAGCCCCCGCTGCTTGGATTTTCAAAAAACATGTAAATGGAACATTTTACAGTTTTCAAAAATATGTAAAAAAGAATATTTTGACTTTTCAAAAACATGAAAATAAAAATTTGTGTACATTTCAAAAACAAGGAAATAAAACATTTTCCACTTTTCTAAAAAGATGTAAATAGAACATTTTCCACTTTTCCCAAAAGATGTAAATAGAACATTTTGTACTTTTTTAATTAAGTAAGAAGGACATTTTAAACATTTCTAAAAAAATGTTAAATGCAACATTTTGCTCCATAACCGAAAACCATCAATAAAACTAAAATAGGGGTTTTTGCATGGAAACAAATTGCTGTCTAAAACCAATTCCTTCCTCCGGCCCTCATGTTTGAACTACATAAGCAAAGCTAAAGGTTTACAAAAATATCTGTCAAAAATAAAAAGCGAATATTCTTAAATTAATCGAATAAAAGAAAACTCACAAACCCACATACATGGTAACAGTACGTCTGAACAGAAAGAAATACATCATAAAAATGTAATACATACTAGGGATCGTCCATAAATGATGTCACCAGTGCCGGTACGGTGAGTGTGCCTAGTCGGGTATTGATGACACGCCATGTTACAGATAGTCGTCTAAATAATTTTTATAGTGATGGCATGGGGTGGGTGGGTTCTTAAAGTGGGATAATTTGGGTGACATCACTTAGAAACCATCTCCTACTGATTTATATAAGTGGGACATTTTTGACTTGGATAAATTCCTAATCGTAAAAAGGATAAACTGGCACTGGCACTGGCAAAGGCAACTGCTATTTAAAGTTGATTTCACAAAGTCACTATATAGTCAGTGCATTTACAATTTAGAGATCAAGATTGATCACAATTTCTGTAACAGTTTATCTTACTGATGTTATTATGTTAGTCATTTCTGTTTCAGTCATATTTTGGGTTTAAGTCACAGTTTTAGAAACCGTCATATGTAAGTCAGTTCCAAATCCCGAGCAGTTTGCCAAAGTCCATAGGACAGGCTCAAACGCATTCATTTTTACCAGAAAATGTGAATATATTTATACTGTAAATGTTTGATTAAGTGTTGTGTCACAAATAAACGCTAGGGCTCAAATAAACGCCGTGCTGCCAATCCAGAAAAAATCTATAAGCAGGGCCAGACGAAGAAAATACTTTTAAGCAGCAATTTGTTTCCGTACAAAAACCACCATTTTGATTTTATTGATAGTTTTCTTTGGTAAAGCAAAATTTGGTATTTACAAGTTTTAGAAAAGTTTAAAACGTTCTTTTTACTTGATTCAAAAAAAGTGCAAAATGTTGTATTTACATAATTTAAAAAAGTTTAAAACGTTCTTTTTACTAGATTCAGAAAAGTGCAAAATGTCCTATTTACATGTTTTTGAGAAAAGTTGAAAATGTTTTAATTCCATGTTTTTGAAATGTAGAAAAAAATTTATTTTTCATGTTTTTGAAAAGTCAAAATATTCTTTTTTTAAATATTTCTTAAAACGGCAAAATATTCCATTTACATGTTTTTTTTTAAATTCAAGCAGCGGGGGCTGCCTGCGCTGGCTGCATTATCCGGCCCTGCCTATAAGAGACCCGGGAAATTATCAGAGACCCCGGGAGTTACGTCAAAGTTATAGCCACAGACCCGGGAGTTATTACAGACTCGGGAGTTAAAAGAGTCCCAGTAGGTATTAGAAGCTTTACGGTACTTACATAAAAAAGAAGTTTTATAATCAAAATCTATAAAATGTACAGATAGTCACTGACAAACGGGGAAAGCACTGGGAACTGGTAAAGCAGAGCAATGGCAGCCAAAGATATTTTTCAGCTCAGTCAGTGTGAGTTTGGGGTGCGGTAATAAATTATGTTCTATGAACTGCAATCTGTCTATCTACTGTACACTGTGTAGGAAGCTTGCAATTATGACTTCATAAAGTTTTAGGATACGGGGGATCTGGAATAATTGTTTTTGTATCCCGTCTTACTTTAAGTTTGTAGGTACATATACAGAATCGTAAGATTTTGGGGTAGGGGGTGTGTCAAAATTGAGGAATTTTGCATGACGTAATAATTGGAAGCTCCCAAAGTGTAAAGCTACTAAAAAGGGCAATATATAAACCTCCCGCATTCCAGTGCCCGGGTTAACTCAATGTCGATCTAGATTTCGTAGCTGGCTGACGTGACATTGTAAATTGTAATGGCAAATGCAATTTTGCCCCAAGCATCTCACTGCACTGCATTACAAATTGTGTATACTTCAAGGGCGTAGCTGAAGTGAAATTTCGGGGGGTGGCTGTCACAAAAAAATTGCCGTTTAAAACCCTCCCTTTCCAATTTCATAGGCCGTAATTTATTTATATCACCAATCTACAGATTTTTTTGAACCCTAAAGATGAAATGCCATGAAAAAACTATTATCGTGATAGTTATGTTCAAAAACAATGAGCATACCTAGTGTTAATTCAAAAATTTCGGGGGATGCCCGGGCACTCGGGCATCCCCCCCAGCTACGCCCCTGAGTATACTTCAAAAAACGAAAGGCAAAGTTTATATTTGTTGATATGTGTGTATAGTTTAGTATACATAGTAGTAGTTTATATTGGATTTATACCCTGTAGCCAGAAGCTACGTGTTGCTTTATACATAGTACTTTATACATATCGCCAGTGAAGAATCAAAATGGGAGATATCCAATTTAAGCTTATTAGAATTAAAATGAGATAAGTCACAAAAACATAACGAATCTAGATGGATGTCTAAAATGTTTATGTCGAGTTTTTTAAAAGTGTAAAATGTTCTATTTACACGTTTTTTGAAGAGTGCAAAATATTTTATTTCCACGTTTTTTTTTGAAACTGTAAAATGCTCTAGTTGCACTTTTTTTGAAAGGTGCAAAATGCACTAGTTAAACGTTTTTTAAACGCTCAAAATGTGTTACTAACACGTTTTCGAAAATTGCAAAATATAGTAAATCGTACGTTTTTTGAAAATTGTAAGATTTTCTATTTACACGTTTTTGAGAGGTGCAAAAAGTTCTATTTGCACTTTTTTTAAACTCAAAATACGCTAGATACATGTTTAAAGAGTGCGAATTGCTCTATTTACATTTTTTTTGACGTTCAAAATGTTTTATTTACACGTTCTTAAAAAGTACAAAATGAATACGAATACGAATACGAATTTATTCAATGTTCTTCGGGGCTTACCCATAACATTCATAGAATTACATTAGTTTACTTGATTAGCGTAAGTTATAAGAGGAGTGTAATATTAATTATATAGTGTGAGTATAATTAAATATCAAACTGTGTTTAACAAAGTTTACCATACACAAGATTCTATCATATGACATCTTATGTAGAAAAGAGTTAAATTCAAATTCATTCATTAAAGAAATATTAAATCTACGTAGGTACTTAAATCTAAATACATTGTATCTACAACATTCGACAACTAGGTGAAAGCATGTATCATTATACGAAGGACCGCAGTTGGGACACCCACTATTCTCATTAAACTTAATACTTAATTGATTAAAGGATAGATATGAACTGTTAGTACGAAGCTGGGCACATATTCTGAGACACTGAATTGGAAGGTTCCACGATAGGTAGGTACTTTGGTTAAATTCACGTTTAAAAAACTTGTAGGCACTGTGATAAGACGAAGCGTCGACTGCTATCCGATCTTCCGCATGACTCTGTGCTACTGCTGCACAGTAAATGTTTTGTATATTATCAGCTAAAGTAGTGGGGCACTGATTGTTCCACACAAAGGAAAATCCCAAATTATCAAGAATATTTTTGA
>JAQFZE010005477.1:0-10263 GCA_034695245.1 Dicyrtomina saundersi
AAACTCGTATATACCAATTTTGGAAACTTATGTAACATTTTTGAAAAAATTATTTTGAAACTTTTATTTATATGGACGGATGCGCAAAAATTTTGTGAATTTTTTGATACCCACCTTGATTTTGTACTCCTCAAAATTTCTGAAATATCGGGGGAGGGGGGATGGTCTTGACTCCGTCTTGACTCCGTCCACGATCAAGAATTGGGAATAATGAATTTTATGTATGTAATTCTACATGTTATTTTGTATGCAGTCTTTCAAATCAATCTTAAACTATACACTAGGATAATGGATGACAAATCGAGCAAACGCTGCTGTTTTTACTTCCACGTCTTATAATAAGCATGAGTGTAATAATTTACTACTTACTAGTTACGTACTATATAGTTTAGCGTTAAGTTTTAAGTATCAGTAGACAGTAGAGACATTTTATCGTTCTTTCTTATGAGGGCGGTGTGTCATGATACGGTACATACCATATCATGAGCTATGTATCATATTATTATAATTATTGTTATGTAAACAAAAGCTAGCCTCAGTGTGAGATGCACACTGAGCTAGCCAGTGCAGTAATACGATTGAACGAACTACTACCTACTACTTGCTCTAGCAAGCCACACAATAAACCAACTACCAACTAACTACTTACTTACTTGCTATACCGTGTACCACATTACTGCATTCATTCACTCATTCGTTCGTTCATACACATAACCACACACATATTACATATGTACCTTCGCAAGCCAAGCCACCCTTACTAACTACGATTAGGTTCCCTGTCAGGAGCTTAACAGTAGGAAATGTCCTAGGTGGGATTTTGGGTAGCAACTGTCCGGTTAGCAAATGTCCTACAACATATCATTTCTATCCACAACGCACTCTGAACTGTTGCCATAGTCTTAGTGAAAACCAACTCAAACAATGGCATCCAAAATTTCATTGTCGTTTTTATTTGTCGTGCAATAGTCATGGGTACCGCCACTAATGATTTATAGTTTTTCAGTATCAAGTTATTTTTGCAATAAATAGTGTAAAAAGTTTGGGTACTATGTACCCAAACGTGATTGAAGGGGTAAACAGTTTTACTTTCGTTTTCTTACCCATCAACACTGCACTCCAAAATCGAGTATACACCTCCTGTTCTCAGATTTTGATGCAAACTAAAGTATCAAACTGCATCTTGATTGTTAAAGTACATATGCTATTGCGTGGAAAATTTAATTGTGTTTCTATTTCCAAAAATTTTTACATCAACATTTTGAATTTACATTTTCAAAAAAAAAAATACAAAAAATGAGCTAAACTTACGCGGCAAAATTGTGTATACGAAACACGAGATTCCGAGACTAAATATTTTTCCCCAGTATTTCAAGGTACAAGGGCAATAACTAACCTCTCTGAAGTTATTTAGTCATGGTTTCATCCATGTATCTTGTATTAGAGGTCATTTATAGGTCAAAATGTGCACCGTTTGATAACACATGATTTTTTTACCTTTTTGAACAAAGGCTTCCGTATGAACCTGGGTTTTGTAACCTTGGTCACCAAATTCAAACATGTAATAGCAAACCAGTCAATTAGACATATGCCGGTCCAAACACGTTTCGCTTACTCCCTTAGTCATTTCCTAGGACCCCGTAACCAAAAATGACCGTGGTTACATCATTAATGCCTATGTATTACCCAGCATGTACACACTTACACTGACCGATCACTTAAAGGGGGGCCTGGATCACATGGGAGCCTTTGTTTCAAAGAGGTGAAAAAATCACGTGTTATTGACGTAAACATTTTTGGAAATAAAAACACAATTAAAGTCTTTACGCAATAGTATATAAAGAGCTTTTTGGCAAAACGGGATAAGTCCATTTTTTTCAAAAACGAGATTATGTTTGTTATTAGTTCTATTTGACTAGATACGTTACTGTGTTTATTGGCAAAGTTCATAGTTTAACTAGATCAATTTTTTAAAATAGCCCAAATTTTGATTTTTGGCAAAACGGGATAAGTCCAATAAATTATTTTTTGAGAAATAGAATAAGTCGACCTTAAACACGCATTTATGATTTAAATTTGGTTTTTGAGTGTTTTCGTAGTTTGTAGAAGACAATAAAATTGCCGTGTGTTAATGTTTTTATGCAAGGAAAGGTACAAAGTTTAAAACGATTAAAATTTCATATCACGGAATTTTTACTCCATGTTGGGTTATTGATGTTTTGGCAAAACGGAATAAGTCTACAAATTAAATTTTTTAGAAATTTTCTAAAAACATCCCAAGTCCGTCTAGAATTCTGAAAATCCTTATAATTACGCTTTTTCAGATGCTGTACCTATGGGAAAAAATTGAGTTACAAAACCTCAACCTGTAACTATTCATTCATTTTTCGTTGTTTCTGTAAAATTTGCTTTGATAGAGTCATCCCGTTTCGCCAAAAAACTCTTCATATGTACTTTAAAAATCAAGTTGCAGTTTGATACTTTAATTTACATCAGAATCTGAGAACAGGGGGTGTATACTCAATTTTGAAGTGCAGTGTAGTAAGAAAGGATACACTAGTAGCAAAATTCAGATATCGGTAGACGTGAACTAAGCATACCTACTGTGTGTCCATTATGTGGCCAAAAAACCAAAACAAACAGATTTTTGTTATTTTGCAATATTGAATTTAACAAAACAGAGGTGAAATAAATTTAGAAACATGAAAGGTAAATATCAATTTCTGGATATTACTGATGCTAATCCATCCGATGTTAACGCCGTAATTGAATTGCTATTCACTTAGTAATGCATAAAACAACATCAAAGATTATTTCGCTTGACAAAAAGATCCTGTGATGACGATTTTTCTGCAATTGAAGACACTATGCCTTTCAAAAGACAGCATCCTTGTCTTTTTGAGGACGCTCTATGGTGCAACTATTACGTTAGAAGTCTCGCCGATGCAATCAATATCAAGCTTGAAGGATCTACTACATCGTATGTATAACATACCGGAAAAGGAACAGCGCTTAGGTTATGGAGTAGTCCAATTGGAGGATAATCTACTATTTTAAGCCTACCATATTGCTCGAAATGCAACTCTGCAGTTGGACTTACGCGTTTGTGGCGGTTGCTGTTAATTATTTGGCAAAATTTTAAGCAAACTATTTCAGCTACACGTGACCGCTTCCGACGATTATCCTGCATTTTACAATGCAAATAAATATAAAGGTAGGCTTAGGAACACTTGTACAAATTGTGGCAACTTCAAGCATGCCTCTCGAGTAAGATTGCATCCAAGCTGTTTTTTGCATTCTTAGGTGTAGTTGCAGTATGAATAAACATCAGTGGCGTTTTGGATTAAGGAATTGTTTTTTCAATGGATGCAGATACTCACCAGCCATCATATGCTCCTGTTTACGTCACAACGTACAGCACAACCGTGGAATGTCATCTTGTATTTACTGTAAATCCAAAGAAATCTGATGCGTCACCAATCCTAGTGGATAACAATGCTTTTATTTCCTTAAACAGCGCAAGCGTTGCCAAAAAAACAAATCTAAGTAGGAAAAGGACCAAAAAGGCATACGTTAGCATGCCCTACGTTTTTAAGATACTGCAGTGTTGACCGACGACGAAGATTTTAAGCCAATTCCCACGCGTCAAAGACAAAAATTAGTGGAAAAACATTTAGCTCAACCCTTTTATTCAAGGTAAAGGACAAGAAAGACCAAACAGCTGGTAATGGTAAGCATGGAACTAAAAATACTACTAAAGATGCCCAAGATGCGAATTTTCAACGGACAAGAAGTCAACGCTTAATAGACATGTAAAGACTTATGACAAGAATCATCAGATCAAATGTCCAGAGCCAAAATGTGACAGAGACTTTCATACTTAAACAACTGAACTTAAAGATCATTTTTGAAAGCACCACAGCAAGCCAATGGAGAAAGAGAATAAATTATTTGAACACTATGAAAATTTAAATCATTTGTAGAAGATTTACATTCAATTATATTTGCAGAGTACAAAAAAACTTTTACAAACCGTAAGACTGGAAAGGAATCAAGGTTATGCAATAAAAGTGGATTGTATGAATCGCAAAACAACTGCAAAACCTCTGAAAAGGGAAGACTGCAGAAGAAAGGAGGTTCAATTAAATGTTGCCATACTTGACTATTAAGGATTTATGTTTATCCTGTATCAAAAGATTCATCAGTCAAAATAGAATACTATAAATCGCACATCAGACAAGCTATTTAATGGACAAGTAAGACTCATCGGCACGCAGAAAATATATGTAGCTGCTAAACTACCACTAAAAACCTCAATAAAGAAGGTTTTACAAGACTTTCGAAGTGCAGTTAGTTTGCATTTGAATTGCGTTAACGTTTCTACTGTGCAAGATATCTGCAAAATTGAAGCAAAAGTTGACCTTCATTCAAACGTTAGACTAGATTGAAACGACGCATTTAGTATTAATGAAATAGTAGAAATACTAAATAAGTCCGGAGAAAATATGCTGTGTTATAAGAGACAAAACGGATGTAGAGTATCCTATGCTACAAAGAAATGAATTTTTGTTAGCTTATATGAACAATAAACACAAAATGTTAAAGCTCTACGGAAAAAATTTATTTGCATTGACTCAACCCATGGAACAAATGGCTACGGGTTTGAGATGACTACACTTGTAGTAATAGATGTTCGTTCACAAGCCTTTCCAGTTGCAAAGTTCAAAAACGCAAGGAACATATAAGGTTTTATTTGAACCGATTAAAAAAACTCTATGCAACTGTCACACCAAACGTATTTATGTCGGACGATGAACAGGCATTTTACAATGCCTTAAACCAATTAATGGGAGAATATAAAAAAAAGTTGCTTTGCGCTTGGCACGTTTTGCGTAATTGGTACAGCAATTTGCTAAAACAAGTGCCAGGAAAGAAAGAAGACCACAAAGAAGTCAACACTTAGTTTTAATTTATTCTCGAAAAACTAAACAAGCTAACTTTTAAGACAGCTTATGACGTGTTTTTATCGAAGATGGACTCAGATGACAAATCTAAAGACTTTAGAAATTATTTAGAAGATAATTACGGCATCTGTAAAGATCAGTTTGCCTATTGCTATAAGCGACAAGCTAAAATCAACACTTATATGTACCTCCAGTCCCTGCACAGGGATCTTAAGTACAACTACTTCGACAGTAAGAAGATAAAACGATTAGATGACGAATTCGCGGCTGTGCAAAAATTTATTCTAGACAAGCAGATTAAAAGAATGATTGCAAAAAAACTTCACGAGCTTGGAACCAAGGGTCGTATATAAAACGCTGCTTACGAAAAAGCTTGAAAGCTCTCATCAACGCTCCCTATTAAAACAGATAACGAAACGGTTGGGAATATCCTGTCAATAACCATCTCTGCTTCACAAAAACTTACCAAATATCAGAAAACACGTTTAGGTGCCCACATGCTGAGCTGTGCCTTGAAATGTGTACAAAGTGCAAACACTGCAAACATGTATTTCAGTGCACATGCTACAAATACTCAATAAGAAATAACATGTGCAAGCATGTTCATCTAGCTTGCTTACATATCCCTGTAAGCAAATTTTTGATTCAAGATGAAGATATGTTTGACGACAAAGACAACCTAATTAAACATTAAAGTTCATCTACAAGATATTACAAAGACAGGAACTAAATCTGTTGATCTAAGAAGAGAAGACGAATGCTTTAATTCAATTCAATTACTAGTTAAAAATTCAGAAGAGCAGAAATTATTTGAAGATTCTCTTAATAGACTAAAAGCATCTCTAATCAGCCGTAACAAAGCTATTACGGTTACTTTACCAATGTCAGTAACTGCATTAAAAAACCACCTAATAGGAATATTGCAAAGCAGCGAGGCCCATTAAAAAGCACAAAGAAGATAAAAAAATTAAGAAGACACCAAAACAGGCAGACTTAACTATCGTAGCGTCCCAACTTTGCCTCTTGCGTTTTTTGCTTGCCACAGACGATTAATAGCGTTTAGCTTCTAAAAATACAAATTATATACAGTAATATAATTTTGCCATATTAATTACTTTTTTTATTAAAATACATTTATTAACACAACTTATTTTTAAGTATCTTTTCAAGCTAAGAAATACTATAATTTATCTGTTATGTAATTTATAAACAATGCAGAACTAATACAAAGACATAGCCTCAGTAAGGCTAAGGCAAAAGAATTGAATTTGTAAAACAGGTATGGTAATGACGGCTATAAAAGCTACGTTAGTCTTTTTTTAGTTGATTGGTTCTGCTTTTAGTAAAAAGATTTGTTAAATTGCTAAATTTAAATTTATTTTTCCTTTTTGGTAACGTATTATAATTTTTTTTGAATTTTAAATTTCCCTTTGCGTTTGTTTTTAAAATGGTCAGTTTGAATTTGCTTTACACAATTTTTTACCTTCCAATTAGTGATAATATATTTAAGCATGAAATGTGCTTCAGTGGTGTCATGAGAGATGTTGCACATTTAAATTTTATGTTGTGCACTATAAACAAAAGAGAACAGATATTACCATCTCTTACACCACAGAGATCAATCACCTAAGCGCTTATGTCCGCAGATTAGGAGGTTTTCTTTCGTTTATGCGCAAGTTTGTTTATGCTTTTATGTACGTACAGTGTGGGCTATTTATATCCGGAATTCAAGGAGGCTATTAAAGCAAAGTTAATTTTTCGAACACAACAAGCAATATACAAAAATTAAGACATTTCTTAGGAAATTTGTTTGACACCTCATTTATTGAAATCAGCTAGGAATTGGTTTCAAAATGGCCTCACAAACAAAAAACACAGTTTTTTGATTTTTTCGTCAATCCTGAAATCATTTTTTAACAACTTTCATTTAAAATTAAAGCATTAAACAATGCAGACTAGAAACATTGAACTTCGAATATCCCAACAATAACAACCTGGAAAACATTTACACCTTTTTAAATTTTCAAAATTTTTAATTTTTAAAAAAGACAAGCAGGATTTAAAGATTATTGCTTTTTTTTCGTCTTCACTTCTATCTATTCAAATATGACGTGTAATTTTCTTATTAATAATAAATATAAGTACCTAAGTAAGTGGTAGGAATAGCTTTAAAGTAATCAAACATTTGCTATGTAGTATGCTGTATGTAGTATGCTTTAGCTTCAAAATGGTGTATCATTGTGTTAGGTCCAGTCCTTCGAGGTGATAGGGATTTTATGCGGGTCTAGCCAAATCCGAATCGCGAACGGGCTGAGTATACGGTATCAGGGGGGTTTTCTCGTATCTCAAGACCAGCCGGGTGTGATATTATATTATATGCACAGCTAAATGGAGGAAAATTATGCAACACAAATAATAGAGCACACGCTAAATAATATGATGCCTATGGGTGTGGTGGGTAGATGCTTCCCAAACCTAACAACTTATTTGTTTCACTAATACTTAATTAAATATATAATTATCTTATATTTATTACTATATGCCCGAACATGAATATCAAACGAGGGATGGATGCAATCATGAACACACACAGAATACTTATTTAATACTAAATAAAGGGACTTTAACGTGCCCTGAATTTATTTAACTTTACGAAAACTTTTACAGGCAAACACGCCAAAATGAATAATACTTTTAACGGCTCCGTATGCCAAATCAAATGATACTTTTACGGGCGAACACGCCAATATGAAATGATACTTTTATACTTTTACTTTTATGGACCTCGTAGGTCAAATCAAAATATTAATAATACTTTTCCAAAAGCCACGTGGGCAAAAAGAAAATTCAACAATGAAATACTTTTTAACAAAAGCCACTTGGGCAACAAATAATAATTGTCAATAAGCCTCGTAGGCGACATACAATAAATCCCATTAGGGTATTTTACCTTGCATTTCTTCACAAACAGACACAGAACGTGGGACTTCCAATAGGGCAAAAATTCAAATGGCTCGTCGCCGGGTTTCTCTCAATATAGCAGTAAACCTCAACAATATTTCTTGCCCAATTATGGGTCAAGCTTCAAAACCGGATCCCTAAGTATTCGCAGTAGCAACTCTTAATCTTCCTCGTGGGGCAACCTTGGGTCCATAAACTGGTGCACGTGGCTTCCTCAGTTCTTCGCAATAGCGGCAGCACCCAGTAGGTTTCTGAGCTGGAGACGTCCTTCGTTGGAGTACTGTACTCAAGCAGCGCTCAGACCGAACTGTTATTTCATGGCAAGAAGATAGGAGATCTTCTTGTCCATGCTTTAACCAATTTAAACTGTATACGTCTCTCAGCCACTCTCATATCTCTGCATCATGTCAATTCTAACATCTCTGTACTGTGTACAGCATAGCCGAAGCTTACGGAAAATCTAACACTAAAATGATGCAGCTGACGCTGTCGCTGGCGCTGGCAGAAGTATGTACGCTGCACATATTCCTACGGGCTATCTTTTACCATTACCATTTTACCAATTCGCCTATAGCGATTTTAACCTTATTTCTAAAGAGGAGGTTTCTATCCGTTCTGTGTCCGTTCGCTCCAAAATACATTACAAAACATTTATAATAATATTATATATAATTTTGTACATAGCATTTTGAGCTTCGTATTTTTCTCTGTCAGAGGGTACCTAAATTATGCACAGGTTAAATTATGTATAGGATGTGCTTTCCTTGTGCAGCAGTTCATTTTCGTAAAAAGTGAAGTAGTTACATGCATATACTTTGATATTTTCATATTACTTTTTAGTAACTAATTGCACTTGATATGCAATGCCCTAATTAATGGCAATAATTAATTTACCATTTAAGTGAAAAAACTGATTTTAACGTTTATCCACTCACTCTCGCTGTAATTAGAATTTATACTTATTTCGTTAACATACAGAATTCACATATATGTAAAGTAACAGCTGTTTCCGGGGAAGTGGTTGCTATACACTACAGGGCAGGACGAAGGAATTACTTTTAGACAGCAATTTGTTTCCATACGAAAATCATCATTTTGATTTTATTGATGGTATTTTTTGGTAAAGCAAAATGCTGTATTTACATGTTTTAGAAAAGTTAAAAAGTCATTTTTATTACTAAATTCATGAAAGTGTTAAATTTTCTATTTACATGTTTTAAAAAAAGTATAAACTGTTTTATTTCCACGATTTTAGATGCTGAGCTTAAGCATCTAATAAAATGGTCAAGTCCGTCTATCCGTCTGTCTGTCCGTCTGTTGGTCCGACGCTACAGGTTAAACCATTTAAGCGGTTGTTTTTAAACTTTTTTTATTCAATCACAAATGCGACCAGGCAGATCTGTATTGTTTTTCACTTTAATCGGACTGACCATTGCATCACAATAAAATGTTGAATAGACCCATGTCAAAAATCAGGAAAGTGAGCTTCTAAAAACGACTGGAATGCGTGTAAACACATACAAAACAAATGCACAAAACTCATATGCATACCATTGTGTTTAAATTCTGCCGGGCAAATACAAGTATTCCAACCTACGCTACAGTGCAGGCAGTGGTCATTTGGTCTTACTTCAGGCACGTACGCAAGGAATGTTATTGTGGGGGCTTAGGGGCTACACAAAAATGATGTTACGTGAATAATCATTTACGTTAGTATAAAGCTATAGCGTGTCATAAATATCCGCCTACACTCACTAGCTACATATGACAACATTTACTGAAGATTTCATACTTTGACATATATCCTTGACACAGGATTTGGAATGCTTCCAGTATTCATACTGAGATCTTCCATAAATGACATCATGTAAACATCACGATTTTAAGGACGCGCTCGGCAATTGTTCAAAAATTAGGTAAACACATACTTTGAACGCAGGATGTTACAAAAATACATACACGGATCGTTCATAAATGACGTTATCGAAGAATTATCATTTCAACAAACCCCAGTATTTGTTTTGACTTAATCAAATTAGAAATTCAAGTAGAAGTAGAAGAAGTTAAAGTGGAGTTAGGCGCTGTCGTAGTTTAGGCGTTGCCAAAATAGTGCTCTACTTCTGTATTAAAGCAATTATTCGCTTAAAGCTCAGCATCTACTTCGGGTGCCTAGTCGACAAATCAGATTTCTGAAATCTCAGTAGAGAGCGCTTGGCGTTAATAAATAAGCCAAAAGGCTGCGCCAAAAATATTTCAATTTATTTACATATTCGATTTTCAAAAGTCCAGTGAGTTATTCATATCTACTATTTACAATATATACTCTACACTCACTACA
>JAQFZE010005478.1:0-10261 GCA_034695245.1 Dicyrtomina saundersi
TCGGAGCTGAAACTGAAACGGAGGAGAATTTTATGGGAGAAAGATACCAGAGGAGAAATAAAATGTGACGAAGTGGGACTGCGACGAAATAGGACTGGGTAGAAACAGTGCAGAGGAAAAGTAGGTAGGGGGAGAAACGGGACGGAGGAGAAATGTCTCGGGGAGAAACGTCGGGGGAGAAATGATCGGGGAGAAGTGCGATAGATTCGTATATAGCACTATTATTTATGTAGTTAGTAGTCCTGCATAAAAAGAGGGGAAAGCATAAGGAATTAAATAAAGTGATCGTTACTATCGTTACCGTCCTTATACATTATTTTTATTCTGTTTTATATATAAAAAACATCAAAAAGCTAAACGTTTTAAAATATGCATACTCTATACAAAATTATAAAGGTAAATTTTAACCATGTAATTATTATACATTCTCCGACGACGAATGTATCCTTAGGTACGTATTTCTTTTTATTTCAATCCATTATTGTAATAAATGGACTATGCACTACGCAAATACTACTACTTATTTTGGGTGGCATACATATATATTATTAGGATCCATAGAAGTAAATCTAATTTAAATTCAAGTTACGTAGAAAAATTTAGTACGCCACGCGGTTTTCCACCCAGCTTTTTCACATAGGTAGGTACGCACCTCGACACAACATTATAGACGTGGTCATGACCAGGACCAGGACCAGATAGGTACTTAAACCTTTGAATTTTGTATAAGTATATGGTATACACTACACACAGACACCAACACATCTATGTACATGCCACATTGAATGGAATTTTCCTTGCCTGTTTTATGCCAAGAAGATGAAGAGGATGAATAAAGGGGATCTATGGTTTCTTTTTATACGATCATGTCGAAAAGAAAATACAAAGGGAGACGAAAGATTTTCGTATTCTGTTTTTTTCTTCACTGCTTTTACTTTCTTATGCACTACTACATCCAGCTCTCTGTCTGTCTGTCTGTACTTTACTTGTTCTTGGTCTTGTTTTTATTGTGACGCTCACCCTATCAAATCTTGAATAAGGTTAACTTACCATGCTCTACGAGTCTCTCTCTGTCTGTGCCTAGCTGTAAGCGGACAAAAACAGCACAGCTCAATGAAAACTGTACTGTGTGTAAAAACGTTGAAAAAACGTCCGAGTCTGGTTTCTATAATAATTCTAGTTCAGGTCCAGGTCTGAATTTTCCTAGTAGTTGTAGATCCTAGATTGTGTACGTATGTACATATGGATATATGTAGGTTCGAAAATTTATGTTTTATTTTGTATATTGCATTGTTTCGGGCTCAGCCTAATAATCGTATAGAATGGCCGCGATAACGAACTGCATGTAGTATTTTTGGTTGATGAATTTTTGTAATTCAAATTCAAGACCAAGACCAGCAGAAAAGACCGCTTTCCGTTAATTGGAAGAAATGCTAGCCGAGTCTTACTTTGTATCCGTGCTCTTTGAGCGTACTACTAAATTGATTAAACAAAGGTGAGAGATAAAAGGTTTAAATAAAGAACCGTTATTTCATGCGTTTTACTAATTTTACAGCTCCTGTATTAGTCCCGGGTATCATAATATGCTGTATGTTGTGAGTTTACGTTAGTGTATGGAAAGGTGTGTACACGGGCTATGCGGGAGATGCTATCACAATTACTCTATAGTACTACTAATATCTGAGCCTAAAAACATGTAAACCATGTAAGGCTCTGCACTAAATGAAACTTTTATATACCTACCTACTAACTTTAAGTTTTTTTAGTGTAATGATGGGTATAGATTGTACGTATGTATGGCTATAGGCATAGTACGCCAATGAAGTGGGCAGCAATGTATTAGATTGAATACAATTTTAATGGGCTGGGTTGGCAGATTTGAAAATGGGTGTTCCTACACTCACAGAACAGACAATTCACAGCACAATTTATGACACATTTCAGGGTAATGGTAAGGTAAAAGAGTAAGAGGTAGTCGCTGTCGGCTTCGGTACTATGCAAATGAGATGCGGATGAGATTTAAAGCTTTGGCAGCGCGTCCTCCGTATTGAAATCTTGTCTGCTATAAAAATCTAAAAGCCTTCGAACACGAGGAAGAGATGAAGAATAAAAAATCTGTGGATGTATATTATAGTCCACGCTCCATGTTCTATATATTGCTGCACTAATTCACCTATAGGTACATATAGATCAATATGTACAGAGTAGGGAGTATCTACATAATCATATCTTTATTCAGATGAGAAATTTGTAGATTGGTATATAATATTGTCGAGACCGCGCGACCGCGACCGTACTTCTTACCGTCAGCCGGTAGTAAACTAAATTTTTATTGTCCTCCAGAGCAAAGGAACAGGTAGTATAAGTCGTGTAAGAATCCCATAATTACCCAATAAATATTAATAACAATAACGCCCAACCCTCCTTCCTTCCTTACTCACTCCATGGGTGATTTGCTATTCACATAAACAATATTTAACTAGATGATAATGATTTAAATATACATGCTACTGGTCCCCCCACACTTGAACTTCCACTTACAGCACTTTGATCTTTCCACAGTCGTGCCAAAGTCACTACTAGGCTTAAAGATTTATGATTAATCACATAATTGGATGACTAAAAATAACTCTTTTTTTTTATTTACTTCACGCTTCCAAGGGAATGCATCACTTTTTTAAAAAAATATTTTTAATGTGTATTCTGATATAAGATTTTTTAGAACCAACGTTGAACGTGTGGAAGTTTTTTACCCACATAATTTTTACCCAACTCACACTCAGGTCTCTAATAACTCCCGGGTCTAAAGGAAAGTTTAGCTCCCCCGGGAGTTATTAGAAGTTTTACAGTACATATTAGGTCATTATTTACTGGCATATATTTACTGTACTTTATTTATACGAAAAATGATCGTGGGAGCATTCAAATGATGTTTTGTCAGTCTGTGGGAAACTTTGCGGAAGGAAAGGAAGCTAACATATACATATATGTATAATATCCTTAACCTACATGTGTGTTATTAGGAGGTCTGCGTTCAGGCAGAAAGCACAGCAGGGATATGTGAGACAAGGTTGGTATTTGTAAATGAGGAAAAGGGCTTGACCGCTACTCCATTCATTCATAAAACGCCCAATTTGTACGACTTTATTGTCCAATGTAATTTACATTGACAGAGTTGAATGGCCAGAATATTCAGGATCCTTATTCTGATTTCTATGCAGTAGTATAGTGAGCATGGGAGTAAAACTAAAACCCGAAGTGAAGGACGATGAAGGTAACATGATTCAGTAACACATAGTAGAACTCTTTATGATATGTATTAGAATAAATTTCGTAAGGTAAGAAAGACCAAGCCCGAGACGGAGATGGAGATGGAGAATGGAACGTTCATGTTAGTTCTTTTAAAATGTTTTGAGCCTGAATCTCTTGAAGCTCTGTATCTGCTTGCTACATAGGTGGTTTTGGTTATTACCATATTTTTATTTTTACTATAGTGATATTCACAACATCTGTAGATCATGTGCCCTGACTGGGATTTCTTTGGTATTGGTATAGCAGAGCAAGAGGTTACGCTAGATTTACTGGTTCATATTTTTTCCCATTTCCCTGGATTTGAATACCCCTATACCCTTTATATTGTATACGCATATAGGCTATATGTCATTCTAATAAATCTTGTGGGATTTTTAGCCCTATAGTATTTCTTGGGTTTAAGAATGAATTAAGAGGAAAGCGGAAAACGGAACAGAGCAATGTATCTACGTTAAAAATGAGACGTGAACATTAATGTCTATTGACACCTATTCTCAAGAATCAGAACAGGACGAAAAGTATGAGTTTCATTCACGATTACGAACCCCTTAATATAAAGACTTATGCCCACCGCCTACAACGTAGTACATCGTGTTAATGTCGGTAGTTCGGAAGTTCATGTATAGCAAGCCCATTGCGGTAAGTTGAACAGGGTGATATTGAAAATAAAATATGAATGAATGAGAGATGGCCAAAGCAATAATAACCGATCCTTTTACCTTATTTTCAAGCATGTAGGATTCAGGAAGGAAGCGTATGTATGTTTTCAAAAAGGAACTAAACCCGTGGTTTTTAGCTATAGAAATTATACTATAAACTTTAACATGTAGTTTTCTCGTATTTTTTTAAAATTTAAAATATTAGTTTCTGCTCTTTGGTTTCCTGTACAATATGGTCATTTCTAGTTGTAGAAATCATATAAGCTTTAAAGACTGTTATTGTGCCAAATTAATTTGAAAATTCAGAGCTACTACTGCTGGCTACTTTTCCTCTCTTTTTGTTTTGTTGTTGTTGAAAATGTCACCCTTCTTCCCTAAAAGTTTTGTTGGTTAAATAAATCAAATTTTTTGACAAGAAAATTCCATCAGAAAAAAAGTACTCTCTATTGATTTTTTGAATATGATTCAAGAATCGACCCGGATTCAAACGTGAAGGAGCACTCGTGAAAAGAGGAAAGATGATCATCTATCATCATTAACCTTTGAATAAATCTGAAGCGTACGTTTACTTGCCACATTAGAGGTCCCATTACTAGTACTTTACCATTCACCAGTTTTAGCATTGTTGCCACCCTTTTCAGGTAATCTTAACTCTTTTATTACTTTTCAAAAATATGTAAATAGTAAATACCTATACATGCACAAAAGCCAGCCACAACAAAACATTTCCTTGAACTTCTCTATCTCACAATAGTTTTTACGCTTTTCCAGAGTACTGATATTTACTTAGGTACAAGTACAACATACTAAACTTGAAATTAGGTAAAGGTAAAATAATTGGCAGTTCAGTTTTAGCTTAATTTTTACATCACATTATTTGCGTTTTAAAATACTAATTTCAATCAAGTAACACATTAAGGGAAAACGGCTTTAGAAGGCAACACTTTTAAAATGAATGAATATCGTCTGTGAAGAACCAAAATGACTCATATCCAATTTAAGCTACAATCAAAATGTAAAAACAAAATGAGAAACATGCGTAAAATGTTAATTAAGAGTTTTTGAAAAGCGTAAAATGTTCTATTTGCATGTTTTTGAAAAGTGCAAATTTTTCTATTTACATGTTTTTTAAAGTGCAAAATGTTCTATTTACATGCTTTTTATAAGTGCAAAATATTCTGTTTACATGTTTTTAAAAAGTGGAAAATGTTCTATTTACACGTTTTTGAAAAGTGTAAAATGTTCTATTTACATGTTTTTGAAAATTGCACAATATTCTATCTGCATGGTTTTGAAAAGTGTAAAATGTTCTACTTACATGTTTTTGAAAAGTGTAAAATGTTCTATTTACATGTTTTTGAAAAGTGCACAATATTCTATTTAAATGCTTTCAAGACATGTTTCAATATTTTTGTAGATAGTGGATATTATTTCTGGCTACAAATGGAAATGGGTCATTTTGGTTCTTCACAGATGATATGACTATTAATACATACAAATACTTGCCTATAGTATACCTACCTATGTTTAAGACTCTTAAAAACTTTTGCTTTCAGATTCAGAATGTGTGCTTACTAAAGTAATTAAGGTTTCAAAAGGGATATTAGATGTCAAAAATGTGCCTGCCCATAGGTATGTAGTACATCTATGAAGGTAGGTATAGGAGACCGGAACATTTACTTTAATACTGATAATATCCCTATTGTAATCATGCAGTGTACACGCTTGTATGTGGGAATAGGTAAAAGCGCTGAAAATATTTTGTTAGTATATGCAAAGTAGATTTTTATTCTCAGTTCAAAGGAGTTGATGACAAGTTAAGAAAGGTCTCCGCGTCTCTCTCTCTCTTTTATCTCTCTGGATATTATGAGAGAATGAATTCTTTCGGTTCTCTTTTTCAAAGTTAGTTTCCGTCGGACTGCGTCCATAACTGTTGAGTCACTTGGGCATGTGATGCATAATAAGGAGGAAGCTCAAGTGGAAACATTAAAATGAGTTGAATTTTCTCTCCTATGGTCATGCCGCACTCCACACTACTCGTCCATTCCATAGGACTCTCCCCGTCTTCACATTAACATATATTATGCCCAGACTGTATTCTATATGCTCTTGTCAATGACTCGTGTGTCAAAAAAAATTGTAAAAATTATTTATGATTATTATTGTTGTATCTCTAATACCACATACATGTCAATAAGAGTACACAGTACTACCAGTACCAGTGCTGATAGGGCAGCTGAATGGATAATATCAGTAAAGACCATCATCGATAGGAAAATAAATGCACAAATACCTACAGCCTACTACTCGGTGTTCGGTGTGCGTGGAAGTTAGACTTGCTTCCACAAAAAAAAGGTGTATCTAGGATAGGGAAATAAGGAGGCAATCCTTATACATCTGTCCTATCGTATCGTACAGTGTAGTACAGTGTAGACTGTGTACTGACCAGGACCAGGACCAGTAAACCGGTAAAGTAATTTATATGGTTAGTATTTCTATGGCCACGCTCTACGACTCTACCCTGACAACTAGGTAACCTACCTACTCATCCATATTCTATTTTTTGACTTTGAACACACACTTTGAAGTCTGACCAGAGATCCGATCGTCAAATATGTAATTTGTAGTTTTTAATTTATTGTTTCCAGGAGTATCTCTATGTAGGTACTGGTAAATGGGGTAGCCTTCAGTACATGCGTTTAGGGGGACTGTGCGAGGTTCACGGGAGAAAATCAATGTTAATCGTCCTTATTACTAAATACCGATACCGATAGTAGGTGAGTAGGGAACACGGCGAAGGAATGTGAAGCGCGTTAGTGCGGAGGGTTAACTGGTTGGTTGGTCCTTGGTCTTGGTTTGGTGTTTAATAGTGTTTTGTTTGTGGTAATCAGGAAATGATCTGAACAGAATATTGAGTCCCGTAGAAGTCAAAGTGTGTCGTAATTAATAGCTAGAGTAAATTTCAACTTTGAACAAAATCCATCGAACTCATCATAGGAGGGAGTCAGATAGAAATCAAAATTCAATTTTACTTTCAGCCTCACAAGAAGATTAGTCCTCCGCATCCGCGAGAGATCGTGCCTTTAGATTTTCCGTTTCAAGCTTAAAATTTTCAGCCTAGAAATAACCCCAAGTTGAAGTCAGTCATAGTGGTAAGAAGATCACTGCCACTACTATGTCCCGACCACAACCCCAACCATCCAGAAACAGAAGAAGAAAATGAAACTCACACTCATTTTCAAATACCTGGGAAAGGCTAAGGGAAGAAGAACATTGTATGTAAACACCCCCACAGTTTTTATCAATATCAAAATGGTCCAAAAGTGCGTTCTACTATATACATATAGCTATTAATAGCACAAGTGACATGTATATATGTTATAGCATACCATGTGAAGTGAGGGCTATGTTTAGATGGCCCAAGTCTAATAGTGAGTCTAAGAAGAAGAAGAAAAAAAAAACAAGTGGCTTTCGTTTTTTAAAATGAAATGTGAATGTGTATTCAAGAAACGTAAAGGACGACGAGCTGTTCAAACAAGCCAGAAAACACATCACATTCACATCCCTGTTTTAATAAAAACAATTTTTGAATTGAAATTACATACATGTCAAATAAAAAGGAAAAGGGTCAAAAGAAGCAAATGAAAGCGCTGTCAAGACGGAGAGACAGGCGTGGAAGACAAAGAGACAGCATTTACATTGTTGATTCTTGAGGTCTCTTCTCCTCTCATTGTTTTCGTATATTATGAGAGCGCTTGAGAGAAGCTCCACGTCGACCTGAATAGGTCTCCCATCAGACTTCATCTCCCATCTTCAGTCCATACTTGAGACTCTACACAGTCATGTATATAAATACTTTGCTTTGTCAATCCGCCTCCTCTATTTTTCCCTCAGATATTATTTTATTTTGTAAATTCAACGAGCTAATTTCAGTTTTACTTTCATTATATATCAATGCCAATTAAAATGTGTCTTGTCAAAGTCCATCACTAAACTAATATGTACAAATTTAGTAATAGTAAATAGAGGATAGAGTCCCACATTTATTGGTGCAGAGCTATTAAGCAATTAAAAGTACAAAAGTACTTTACTAACAAACAAAGTAGTTAATTGCATTAGGACAGATAAGGCAGACACCTATAGGTACTTTCGTACTGTGTAGATACATATGGCTACTAGTACATACGTACTTACATTTAGTTGGACACACAGGCTCAGAAAACCGAAAACGAGTGCAAAGGACCGTATTATAGATGAGAGCGCAGGACCAGAGGACCGTAACCGTAGGGACGTACGGACACAGAGACTTAGAAACTAACTGACGCATCCTTCGTTGAATGTTCAATAGTACGCACGTCGTTATCCCATTTGAACTGAACTATAAAAAGCTATTATCTGTTTTGTTCAAGCTTAAATGGAGTTCATCTTAAACATTTACATTAAAGGTAGAGGCAATATTCCAAGACGTCGCCTCAGTCTTCTATGAGTCTGGCCTGGCTATTGAGTCAGCACACAGTCTACGCACACAGGGCAGCCGTTTTTTATGAGGGAAATCTGGAAGACCACAAATCAGATCAGCCTCCTCTGTTCACATAAGACGAGGATCATCAGAAAGGAAAAGTAAACTCTGTTTACTTAGACATACTACATAGTGTGCAACTGAATGGTACTGGCAATGGTATATGGCAGTAAGTATATAGATATACTGGTCCATTGGCCTATTGGTCTATTGGTTTTGGTCTGCCTGGGGTGAAGCATGAGGACTTTTCATCCAAATCCAACCATCCATTCATATGTATGAGTCAAAATTGAGTGGGGAATGGGAATTTATATTGCCCATCGTCTTCAGCAGAGTCAACAGCGTCCCTTACTTCCCACTTCCAGTCCCAGCATGAATGTACATAATTCTCATCAGGACATATCCAGTAGTGTATTGGAATAGAAATGGACTGGAACTGGACGGCCGACTGGACGATATAATACCTTCCTAGGTTATGGTACATATATAGGAAATACTTTTTAAGGGACTGTGCTATTTGAACTGGAACTTGAGTCAGGGAGTGAGGGACTGATGCTGACTGGAAGAGAGAAAGAAAGAAATCCGAGGAAAGATCAACATAAAATGAGGTCTGGGTTATTTGCCGATCAATCCATCAAGTGAGCTCAAGTGTTTTGATGCTGTATTCCTAACATTCCGTATATTCCCATTTAGCTACTTCCTTCATTTAGGCTTCGATTTTTATATTTCTACAGTTTGAATACGTCTGGGTCTGGACTCGGTCGGATATACACCGACACTGAAGGAGTCACATGTTTCTCGTTCATCGACATTCGACATATTGTACAAACGGATATACTTACAAAAATGCACAAATACACTAATTTTACAATTGATATACACTAAATATACTATCCAGATCTCCTAAAAATTAGATTGAACGGCCAGAAAAATTAAAAATTGAAATGATGAGTGAAATCTACAGCATTCAGTCAGGGACTTTGAATGGGAGAGATGTAAGTCACCGCCACGGAATGGTTTTAAATCTATTTGCTTTTTCTAAATACTACAGTGGCTTTGTATACAATTTTAATTATTATGTAAGGAAATATTTTAAGTTTAAAATACACAGAGACACAGACGACGGAGTTCCGCCGGGGTTTATGATCTCCTCTATGTTTTATGATTTTAATGGACAAACCTATTATCGACTGGTGCAACTATGTATGGAGTGTTGTTGTCGCGTAGTTAGTAGTTGCTAAACACACAGTTATCTGTATTTAGGTATGCATGTACAACTTAAGTAAAGGTAGAATTAGAAAGGAAAAGTCAAACGAGCCGGTATCGGGATCGCTGATCGGTGATCAGTGTCCTTGGTTGTTGGTTTGTGTACTTAAGCTATGGTTTGAACCGAAACCGAAATTGCCTTTCACTTTCAATATACCTACGTTTTTTTTTTGTATTTGTACATCGATTCATTTTCATTTTCCTCTGACATTTTAAAAGTTAGTGGAAGGGCAAGTGATGAGGTAAATTAGAGACAGGTATAATCATGAAATTTTAAACTAATTGTAAATATCTACCTACTTTTTAGCCCCATAATATAATGGGATGTATGGGATCATCTTTGTAGAAGACAGATAACTTTTTACTGAGATGAATTAACTGGCCCTTCTGATTCTGGGAGCCCATAGTCTTGATCTGTTAAGTCTATAGGCCAGTCCAGTAATATTAGGAAGGATGCTAGTTTGCGACACTTTGTATGAGTTAGGATCAGAAAAAAGCATGTACC